>JAQIUQ010001055.1:342500-463418 GCA_030378365.1 Hybognathus amarus | reverse complement strand
ACAGGTAAAAACACTGTCGCTGCGTCCGAAATCTCCCATTACTCACTATATAGTGGACTATATAGTGAGCTCGCCATTTTGTAGTGCTGTCCGAATTTATAGTTATGATTATTATACCCTATATAGTCCACTCAATGTATCCCAGAATGCATTTTGAAAAGTAGTGTACAACCGATGGTCACTTACCTAAGCCCTACATACCATCATGCATTGCGGTGATCGTAAAAATAAGTTATAATCACGTGTGGAGTAGCGCATTATAACAAAAACGGTCAGAAATCACTTTTAGTTTTTAAATTTTGGAGAAATAAGCTCAATATAGTGTAATGTATTTATTTAAAAAATTATTTAGCCCAGAGCCGGCTCAGCACCAGCTGGCAGATGATGTAATCAACGGCGCCTAGAGACGATCGAGTAGTGTCCGAAAGTGGCTTCTATTATGCTAGTGAGCTCACTATATAGTGCTCTGCTCTCTACCCCCAACATAGGGGTTAGGGAGTAGTGCTTTGAGTGGAGATTTCGGACGCAGCATTTTCGTCTTAACCCTAAAACCATATTCTGGACAAATGTGGGCAAAATAGTTTTTTTTTTTAATATTTTTATTTATGTTTTATATATTTATTTAGTACTTCCCTTGATACTTGATACTTCCCTCGATAACAAACCAAAAGTACATTTTTGTATATATAAATGTAAATATATTTTTTATTGAACAATAATATTAACAACCATAATTTGCCTGTGCAACATATGAACTGTTTTCTTAGACAACAGACAAGCACCTTCACATAGGAAGTAGAAAATACAAATACAAATAAAGTAGAAAAATATATATATTAAAAAATAATAATAAAAAAATAACCAAAAGTACACATGCGCAGGAGCAACGGAATATCTTTCCCAAGGAGTCACGTGCTGCTCAGCGGCGCTTCCGATTGGTCAGCTGGGTTTGTTATGCTAGCAGGTTTACTGGGATATCAAGATTATTACATTAATATTTCCAGACTGGTGGATAAGGATTTGTTATAACATGTCAGTTATGTTTAGTGTGTTTGCATGGAATAATATACTAACTAAACAGACAGCACTACAAGGAAATTTAGCCGCGAGCCCTGCAGGAATGCTCTCAAATAAAACTTACTATTAGCAGAGAACAGTTACTTTCGATGGGCCGGAAGTACCCAGAGTGGACGCGTGAAACAGGAAGTAGTTCCCCTCACAGCAATCAGACGTGGCATAAGAACCGTTGGTTTGATCCGATAAACACTGTTGATTTATAAATTATCCTTTAATTCGTTCAGATCGAGATTATGGCCTCTGGTGTGGGGAAATGGGAAGTGGTGAAGAAAGGAAAGAAACAGAATCCCAGCAGCGGCTCCGGAGGAAAAACTCAGGACAAGAAACCAGGCAGGAAAGCGCTGAGAGAGGCCAACGTGAGCCAGAACCGTAAGAAAAACACACAAATACAACACAAACACCTCACGGGACACACGGCTGTCAGATCTGTTTATGATCAAAACTTCGACACATCAGCTAATAAATGTCATCGTAATACTTTAAAAAGCACTTGACAGTGATCGTGATTTTCTTTGAAGCATCTTGGAGGAAACGCTATAAGCTAACGTTAGTCACTTCTTTATCAGACTATGTGTGAATGTTTGTGATACTGGTTTAGTTTGGTCAGTTAGTGTCGGATAAACACGGTAAACTCTGAGGAGATTCAAAAGCAAACAAGCTCGACTGATCGAGACTAGCGGCCCACCGACACTCATCATCACTCATTCATCATCTACACGACACACTGACTGATGCGGCACAACGACATGACCTTTACACTCTCACATCAAATCATCTTAAGGATGTTTCGAATTTTTGTTTTACATTTATTTAATTATTGAATATATATATTTTATTATTAGCATTGGTGTAACGTTACAACATAAAAATAACAAACAAAAAAAGTGTGCATGCTTATATATATGAGAGAGTGTGTGTGTGTGTTTGAGAAAGTGAGAGTGTATTATTACTATTTTGTGTACTAAATGTTCTAAATCATTTTCTGTGTTGTTTTAATGCGTTGGCAATACAAAATGTATTTTTGCAATGTTTTTGCAATACAAAATGTATTATTTTGTCATGCCAAAAATGCTTTTCTAAATTGAATTGAGTGTTTGTGTGAGAGAGAGAGCGCGTGTGTGTGTGTGTGCACGCATGTGTGTGGAGTAAGAGTTGCACAATGTGTGTAACGGGGCATCAGCACTGAGGCTATAAGGCTCCCCTCTCTCGTCTCAGCGTCTCTCTCTCTCTCTCGTGTGTGTGTGTGTGTGTGGGCTTTCAGACGTGATGTCCGAGACCATCTTCGACGGCTTTGAGAAGATGAAGAAGCAGAACAAGGAGCAGGTTCCTCCTCCGGCCTCCGACACCCAGAAGAAGCCCAACGCTGGGAAGCAGAACAAGAAACTCCCCACCAACGGCAGCTCCAAACACACTCAATACAAGACTCTGGAGGAGGCCGTCAAAGCCGTGAGTACACACACACACACACACACACACACACCACACGTCTGGTTTACTACCCTTGTGGGGACTCTCCATAGACACAATGGTTTTTATACTGTACAAATTGTATATTCTGTCTCCTAACAGCAACCCTACCCATCTCTAACACACACACACACACACTAACCCGACCGACCCTTAAAGGGTTAGTTCACCCAAAAATGAAAATTATGTCATTAATGACTCACCCTCATGTCGTTCCAAGCCCGTAAGACCTCCGTTCATCTTCGGAACACAGTTTAAGATATTTTAGATTTAGCCCAAGAGCTTTCTGTCCCTCCATTGAAAATGTATGTACCTTATACTGTCCATGTCCATAAAGGCAATACAGACATCATCAGAGTAGTCCATGTGACACCAGTGGGTTAGTTCGAATTTTTTGAAGCATCGAAAATACTTTTTGGTCCAAACATAGCAAAAACAAAGACTTTATTTAGCATTGTATTGTCTTCCGGTTCAGTTGTTGATGCGCGTTCAGTGACGTGGGTTACGCTGACGTGAGACGCGACGTGAGACGGGCTGACGCGCGTCTGGGGTGTCCGAGCTTCATTCACAGTCTGAGGGAGACGCACGCTATACAAAACAATCTTCGCAAACATGTCTAAGGATTTCCACACCGAGGAAGACTTGCATTTTTTTTGCCCATATTTATTTGAACCTGAATACACGAACGGACGCACCAAACACGTGTCAGCCGCGTCCTCACGTCAGCGTAACCCACGTCACTGAACGCATATCAACAACTGAACCGGAAGACAATACAATGCTGAATAAAGTCGTTGTTTTTGCTATGTTTGGACCAAAAAGTATTTTCGATGCTTCAAAAAATTCGAACTAACCCACTGGTGTCACATGGACTACTTGATGATGTCTGTATTGCCTTTATGGACAAGGACAGTATAAGGTACATACATTTTCAATGGAGGGACAGAAAGCTCTTGGACTAAATCTAAAATATCTTAAACTGTGTTCCGAAGATGAACGAAGGTCTTACGGGCTTGGAACGACATGAGGGTGAGTCATTAATGACATAATTTTCATTTTTGAGTGAACAACCCTTTAAACCTACCAAACACACAGCTTTTTTACATTTACAAATAAACTCATTCTGTATGATTTCTAAGCTTGTTTCCTCAGTTTAGACCCACAGTGACACGAATCCCCATGAGTGTGTGTGCATTCAGGCTGGGTTAAACATGGACACACATGTGTTTAATGTCAGGGGCTTATGAAATCTCACTGTTGTGTGTGTGTGTGTGTGTGTGTCAGCTGGACGTGGTGGAGTTGAAGCAACAGCTGGAGAAAAGTCAAAGCCTGTTTCCGGAGAATTCGTCGGTCTGGGTGAAGGACCTCGCAGGATACCTGAACTACAAACTCCCGGCTCCGGAGTCGGACCCCACGCTCAGCAGCTACGGCCACGGTGTGTGTGTGTGTGTTATAGTCACAGGACGGCCTGAAAAAATGCTGTTTCTCGTTCAAATACGATGCAAAAAAACCAACAACATTGATGACAATCAGAAATATTGATGAACTTCAGATCGGCATGTCAGAAGGAAGACATGCAGAGTAAGAGGAACTAGATTTAAAGGGGGAGGAGTTCACTTTAGAATAGAAGTTTCCTGATAATTTACACACACACACACACGTCATCCAAGATGTTCATGTCTTTCTTTCTTCAGTCGAAAAGAAATTATGTTTGAGGAACACACTCCAGGGTTTCTCCATATAGTGTCTTCAATGGGGTCCAACAGGTCGAAGGTCAAGTGTGAGTTTCAGTGCAGCTTCAAAGTCTCGACACGATCCAGCCGAGGAATAAGAGTCTGATCTAGACAAACCAGCGACATTTACAACAAAATACACATTTCTATACTTTAACCACTAATGCTGGTCTTGCTCTCGCTGTGATGACGACACACATTACATCATCAGGGTGAAAGGTCGAGCGTGACGTAGGCGGAAGAACAGATCCAGTGTTTACAGAGCGAACATGCAACGAGTCAAAAGGCATTTACAAAAAAAATAAAAAATAAAAGGTAAAACAACGATGTCAGACTATTTTGAAGTTGAAGGAGAGAATGAGTTTTACGCCATACGCCACCCTGATGATGTAATGTGTGTCGCATCATCACAGCGAGAGCAAGACCAGCATTAGTGGTTAAAGTATATAAATGTGTATTTTGTTGTAAATGTCGCTGGTTTGTCTAGATCAGACTCTTATTCCTCGGCTGGATCGTGTCGAGACTTTGAAGCTGAAACTCACATCTGACCTCTGACCCGTTGGACCCCATTGAAGACACTATATGAAGAAACCCTGGAGTGTTTTCTTAATAAAGAAAGACATGAACATCTTGGATGACGTGCATGTGTGTGTGTATGTAAATTCTCAGGAGATTTTAATTCTGAAGTGAACTAATCCTTTGTTTTCATTAAAGCCGTTCACGCTTTGGCTCCGCGAGAAACACAAGAAAATTCTTACAAATAAAAAAAGCCATATGACTTTTTGGACTAAATCGAGCGTCACCCTGAATGTCACAAGACTGGAGTGCTTCATCTGTCCTGCGGGAGTACTGTGTTTGCAGATCTGATCTAATGCTGTTTCTGTGTGTCTAGATTACCCATACTGCCTTGCCGGGAAGGAGCTGAAGGGTATTATTAAGAACCTGCTGGGCAAATGCTCAGACACACTGCCCGAGTTCTTCGACCACTGCGTGTTCACCATGATCCGACAGCAGGACCGACCGTCCAGGTGAGTCCCGTTCGTGTCGGCGTGTGTTGTGTGGTCATGTGGTTCTGGCTCCCGAGTTTGCATGTGTGTGTGTGTCTCTCACAGTTGCTGTGTTGTGTATTAGATGTGTGAGTCAGTGTCTCAGTTACAGGAACAATGACTCTTCTGTCATTCATGCTCGCTCTCAACCAGTTCCTTTCCTAGACCTCATCGATCATCAGTTTTGTGCTGATGTACTGTCATACAAATAATTGTGTTTAACGATATATATATATTTATCTAAATTGATCGGCTAATATATTGTTTTTTGGCTTTCGAATATAAAGAATTATTGGTATCGGCCAAAATTATCATGTCAGTGCATCCCTATTTTACTTCAAAATAAAAACATTAGTCACTCATAGAAATCTAGGAAGGTCTCTAAGTTTTGGTACATGTTGTTCACACATTGTCAATACAAAAAGCAATAAATACATTAAATTCTTACACTCAACCCCCTTTGACGATTACATTTCTCTTATCTGAATTTCAAATGTGATAAACTTAAACTGCACTTTTATTGCTGTTATCTGTAATAAGTGTATGTTTGTGCTTTGCAGGCGAGTCTCTGCACGGCTACAGGATGTGCATTCAGGCCGTCATGCAGGACAAACCCAAAATCGCCACGCTGAACCTCGCAGACGTGAGTCACACTCCTCACACGCCGTCATTAAACTCTACTGGCGACTGATGCGGCCGGGATACAGAATTATCTGGATAATTCAATTTGTGGCCGTTTTGAATCAATCACATTTAAAAAAAAAAAAGATTAATTGAAAAATAGTTTTTTTGTCCAGCCATAGCAACTAAAAGTCGCTCTTCTGACACTGAAAGTGTGTTTGTAGTTTGAGCGGTGTGTGTCCTCTCCACAGCACCTGGAGCTGCTGCGCTCGCACCAGAACCGGCCGGTCACGTGCTTGACCATCATGTGGGCGCTGGGACAGGCGGGGCTTCTACGACCTCGGCCAGGGCATCAGAGGTGAGCGGCGTTGAGAAATCATTGAGAAACATCTGCTGATGTGTGTGTGTGTGTGTGTGTGTGTGTGTGATGGCGCTTCTCCTGGGACTGAACACGGCCAGTGAGACTGAAACGTGAACTTTATGCTGGTTTTCCTCATTGCCCTCTGAAAGGCCTCATATTCAACACGGTTTCTTTCATCATGTGCTCAAACACACATAATGACACTGATTTGGCTCTGTCTATCGGTACTGATCAAAATAGAGGAAATCACCTTTTGAAAGTAACTTGACGCTTCAAATAAAAGTAGTTTTCATTACATCGTTACACCAGTAGGGGTCGAATAAGTGACTGAATGATTCATTGACAAAAAAATTTAACAATCAAGAGATTTGTTCAATAATGCTGATTCTTGCATTAATTAAACAAATGAAGACCTTACGAATGAGTCATTGAATCATTTATTTAATAATGCTGATTCATCCATTAAAACAAATTAAGACTTTACGAGTGAGTCGTTCTAGCAATTCTTTCAATAATGCTGATTCATCCTTTAATGAAACAAGTGAAGATTACAAGTGAGTCAATGAATCATTTATTCAAGAGATTTGTTCAAAATCACTGGTTCATCCAATAATAAAAGTCTTTACAGCATTTAATCATTTGTTCAAATGGATTTTAAAAAACGTAATGGTTCTGAGTTTACCCATAAAAGTGCAGCTCTAACGTCCAGATAAGTTCATGACCTGTTTGTTGTTGTGTTCTTGCAGTTTGGTTGGGAATTATGCTTCCCGTTCTCGGGATGAAAGCACTTTCTGCGTACGCCGTGGCTTATCTGGAGCGACTCCTCACGTAAGCCTTTACAAGATCTTAACGTTCAATCTGGAAGTCCTGGACCATCTGAGCTGAAGCTCAGGGTTTGTTGTATCCCTGTTTCAGGCTTCATGCCAACCTGACCAAAGGGTTCGGGATCATGGGGCCGAAAAGTTCTTCCCGCTGCTGGACTTTGCTTACATGCCCAAAAACGCCCTATCACAAAGGTAAGGCACTTTACATGAGTCATTGAATCATTCAAGAGATTTGTTCAATCGTGCTGATTCTTCCAAACACGTGAAGTATTTACGAGGGAGTCATTTAATCGTTCAGGAGTTTTGTTTGAATTCATTGACTCATCCAGTAATGAAACGCGTGAAGTCTTTACGAGTGAGTACGTTTATGGATTATTCGAAAGATTCTTTTTTTTTTAAAACGCAGATTCATCCAGTATTGAAACAAGTGAAGACTTTACGTGAGTCATTGAATCATTCAAGAGATTTGTTCAATCATGCTGATTCTTCCATTAATGTTACGAGTGAGTCATTGAATCATTTAAAAACACTGACTCATCCAGTAATGAAACGAGTGTGTGTGTGTGTGCTGATTCATGTGTCTCAGTCTGCAGGAGCAGTTGTGTCGGCTTTATCCGCGGCTGAAGGTTCTGGCGTTTGGAGCGAAACCCGAATCGACACTGCACACATACTTCCCATCATTCCTGTCAAGAGCCACGCCGAACTGCCCTGATGCCATGAAGAAAGAGGTGCCGCACATCAACTACAGCCTCATTAAATTCACTTTTATTTTTCCCCACAAACTCAATTTTATTTTGTTCCCACATTCTGTTTCATTTTCTACAAAACGTGTGTGTGCGTGTTTGTGTCTGATGATAGTTTTCTTCAGTCAATTCTATTTTTATGACTGGATTCTGTAAAGTCTGTTTCCTCTGATTAATGTGCTGTTATTCGTGTGTGTGTGTGTGTGTGTGTGTGCAGCTCCTCAGAAGTCTGATCCGAGTGTTTGACCGTGGACAGCCAGAGTTTGAGCGTCTGGAGGCAGTTGTACACCAAACACCTCCCTCAGTCCAGGTGAGCCGCATCACGCTCTGCTCTACACACACACACACACACACACACATCAGGAGGGTTTAACTGAACATCTTCTTTCTGTGTTCAGTCTGCTGTTAAATCACCTGCTGAAGTCGTGGAAAACACTTCCTCCGAAGGTAAGAGCGCACACACACACACACACACACACACACACACAGCCGTCGTCTTGTGCTCCTCACTGTCCTCACGTCATGTGTCGTTCTTTAGTTGCAGAAAAACCTCCAGGACACCATCCAGTCCTTCAGGGTGACCAATGACGAGCTGCAGACCAGCACACCCGACGTTCATGACTGCAACTCGCTCTGCGATGTAAGACACACATACACTCGCGCACACACAGACACATAATTACAAACATACATACATACACTCTCTCACACACACACACATTCACACTCGAATATATACACACAAACTCGCGTGAACACACACAAACATACACTGGCTAATCTGTATAATTATATGGTGTGCAAAATGAAGCTCTTTATTTCACGCTGCGCCCTGGAGCGCTCTTTCTCCTGCGCGACACACACTGCTGTTGAATGTTGATGTACTGTCGCCCTTTTACCCATCAGTCCCTGCAGCAGAAGATGAGCGGTCAGGGCTTCCCGTGGTGGCGTGTGCTGATGATGACGCTGGTGTTCGTGGCGGGCTTCATCGCGCATGACGTCAGGTCACATGGCTCGTTCACAGACTCCACCACAGCGCTGTACCTGGAGAGGTCAGGGGTCACCGCCGTATCCCAGCAGGCCTGGAGCAAAGCGGCACATTACGGCCAACAGGGCGTCAGGTCAGAATGAGCCAGAGATGTTCTTATAATAAATGTCATAATCATGTGATCTTCACGAGCAAGTGTTCATTACTTCAGTGAGCTCGTCGTTTCTGCATTAAATCACTACACTGAATTAAATCAATGCTAACATTTCAGCCAACTGTGATTTCGTCTGGGTGTCGGGTCACATGACTCACGAGTGTTCATGTGCTTGCAGCTGGTTGGCCGAGACACGCCGCACTATTACTCGCGCGTGGCGTGGAGGCGGTGGGGCCGATGCTGGAGGACGGGAAGGAGCGGGTGAAGGTGGCGTTCGCTGTCGTCGCACAGAAGAGCGCTCAGATATTCCTGTGGCTGCAGGAGAACGTGCCACGGCTGATCGAATGGGTGAGAATTACACACTCGCTGTTACCTATTTATCTTCTTTTAGAATTTGAGCGATAATCAGACATGAAAATCACTCACCTTTCGGCGAAATTCGCGCTTTGAAACCAAAATAGGTGACCTACGTGAATCATGTAGATTCGATGAGAAAATATTTTGAGGGAGGGAGGAGGGGGGGGGGTATAATATAAATGAAGCTGTACTGTAGTATAATGTGAGATAGGAATTAATATCTAAGTCATTAAAGTGTAACTAAACCCCTGGTCAAAGCCTGACTCCACCCACTGGCAAAATTTGAAAAATGCTAAAAAAGTGGGCAGACCCCAGCGGAGACAGAGGGGACGAGCCAAGGGCGGGGCTGAGCGGGGAGCGTGCACATGAGACCCGCAGTGACGGATTAATTGACAGCTGTAGTGGTGGGAAGTTCGGATCATTTTACTGACTCGGATCTTTGAGTCTCGTTCAGCAAAATGAACGAATCTTTTATCGAATCATTTCGTTCATTTCATCATTATATAATTAAAATGTCATGTTAAATATTCCAAAACATCTAGTAGGCTACTTACGAAAATCTTGATTACATTTACCAGATGTGTGTCTTGGTGTAACTTCCTTCCGGAATTAACGCGGATCACTCGCGGCTCGTGGAAAAAATAGACTAGACGCCGAAACTGGCGCTTCACGGCGCCGGCCGGCTGCGCCTCGCCCGGCGCTCCGCGTCTGGTGTGAACGACACCATAACATGGGCGCCGAAAGGAAGCGGCCGTGCGATATAGCACAGCAGTACTGGAAAGAATAAAGATTAGTTCATCTCTCGAGTTCTCAAGTTCGGCCGGGTCCGAGTCTTTCGTTCTTCCTGTCAGTCCCATATAGTCTATGCTGTCAGCACCGGAAAGAGAAATGATTAGTCCATCTTTCAAGTTCAGGTTCTCATGATGCTATCCTGATCGTTTTAAATACTCAGAAATCCAACTCCTGACTCGCTAGAGTAGTTTTGACGGAACCAGATGCTTTTATACCAGGGGCTGCCAAGGGCGTGGTGAGCTCGCAGCAAGGGCGTGACAGAGTAGTGTCAGAGAGTTCTCTACGTCAGAGAGTACCCCTGCTGCAGGAGCTTTCCGTTAACCTGAAGAGGGCAGCACTCAGACGTTTTTACACCATATATTTGAAAATTAAAAGACTTTATTGCCAATTGTCAAAAAATGTACTCGAATCAATGAACAGCATTTATGAAGCTCCATTCTTACAGATCATTAACTAAAAAAAGTTGGTTAAGTGTTTAGTTACTCTTTAAATTCAAGTTCACGTAAACGTTTCCCTCCGCTGCGGCTGACACTAATTCTCAATTCAGTTCAAACAAACAGCGCGTTCGACTCCTCAGTTATTCTCCATTCAAACAGCACAGCGCGTCGCGTTTCGGCAACGATGAATCTCTCTCCAAGATGATTAAATGTTAATATTATTATACTATAGATAAATACTATATTATACTATAGACGATCTGTAGATAAAGCTCTGGTTTCGTATACATTGACTGTCTTGCTGTAGTACCTCAATCATGTTTATCATCCTTTACCGCGTGTCTAGATCACAACACTGGAGAGCACTATCATTGTTCTTCACGCGCACAGTAACTGAAATTTAAAACTGTTAAAAGAAAAGGCTCAATAAACTATTGCATAGATAGATACTGTATACACTATGCATCGATATATTTCCTTTGTGCTTTGAACTTGTCAATGCGGACTCGAAGAGCTCTATGGAAGAGCTGCGCGCTGTGACTCATGTTGCCTCAAGCGCATCATTCAGCGCTCGCGATGCGCATTGGAGTCTTTTATAATCAAATCATAATACTTTTGCGCAATGAAAAATTATCAATAGTATTTTTTGGTTCTGTTCTGTCTATCTAGCATATGGTGCTGCCTCATTAAACAGCTGTGCTATACATTTGTGCTATATATATATTCTTAATTTTGTAGTAGACTATAAAATATTTGATCTTTTTGATTTTTATCTTGTTTTTCATGAATGCATTTTACAACAATACAAAGAGCAATGTGCAACGTTTTACCAGATTTAGTGCTACAGTTATTGTCTCATATTTGTTCCCCACTATTTTTTTTCACTAAATGTTCTGATTTTATATAATTATTGTTTTTCTAGAGTTAATCTAGTTTATGATATAATTTTTGTCATAGGTTATGATCATATTTTTGTTGTTGTTGTTTTTCTCGAAGTTGTCTGTTTTAAGTAGACTGTGTTTAACACACAAAAGACAAAAAGAGTGATTATCAGTTCAACACACAGTTATAGAAATTCTACAGATTATTTTTTTTAATTTTTTTTTTTTTTTTTTACTGCGTTGGTAACGGATCGGTATCATTCTTTTTTAAAAAAATATTATTAAAATAAGGCCATAATATTTTTGACTCATGGCTGAAGTTAAGTTTCTCCAGCTCTCCCCAGGTTGGCAAAAAATGCATCTCAAAATGCATCAGATTGAGGCTTTAAAATATGGAATATTTAAAAAAAATTTACGGGGAGCATGCCCCGAACCCCCCTAGAGGGGTAATATCCTTCTCACCTTTTTCACCCCTGACCCGTTTTCATGCCTGGATAATATAGATATTGTTTGATAAGTGAGATCTCTCATTGACATACTTAAGAAAACCAAAAAAGTGTTAGCCTTTTGAAAACCTTAAACTCCTGGGATTTCATTTAACCGTATCTGTGTGTCCGTTCCTCACTCAGATCCACGCAAACACTCCGGAGAGTGTGTTTCAGTTCATCGAGTACGTGAAGGAGTTTCTGCTGTTCATCCATGAGCGCCTCATCATCCCGTCACTGCAGTATCTGTCCACAGCTCTGCAACACACCTGGAAGAGCCTAGAGGAGTCCTGCAAGTCAGTCATCAACACTGAACACACACACCACACACACATTGTTGTTGTTTCTCTACTAGAACAGGTTTTCCTGCTTGAATGTTGATTATTCTCCTCATATTCTCCATTGTTGCGGCTCCTCTCTTCCCAGTCTGTCAGTAACGCTTGGTTTACTTCCTGTCTCTATGAAGCCCCTCCTTCTGAAAGCACACTGTGCTCTGATTGGTCGGCTGGAGCAGTGTGTTGTGATTGGTCGAGCGCTGCAAGTGTGTTTGGGAAAACCACCAGTTTAACACACTACTAACTAACTCAACCAGGCCCCGCCCCTTTATTCTGGTCTTATGTTACAGTTTTTCTCAGTCGCTTTGGTGCATTTCTCACATCTCTATTTACATTTCCACAACAGTTAATGCAGTTCTCAAGACAATTAGTACAAATTGCAAAACTTAGTTGATAACCTGCAAAAGTGTGTCACTTGCTCAAAATGGATAACTCATTCCTCAGAAGCAAGTATTCATGTCAATGAAAGTGTCAGTGTTGTCAAGATAAAAAGTCTTAACACCAGTGTTTATGAACAAGATAGTCAAATGGCTTTATCATGTTTTCATTATGACAGTTTACTCTGTAAGTGTTTGACAATGCAAAAAAAGTCAGATCTTGGTGACACTACCTGAAAATGCTTAAGACAGTCCTATAAACTATTTGCACAGCCATTTGAAAACTACAGTAAAGTTTCACATTACTGTATTTAGTGAGGTACAGTAATTGAGAACAAGACAGTGAATATGTGTTTCACATTTTTACTGCATGGTATTTGCAATTCTAATTTGTTCAGAGCATTGTACAAAATAAAAAATACACCCTTATTTACAACAAACATAAACTCCCTTTGGGTAGATCCGTGCACAACTGTAAACAATATCACATATTGGAACTGAACATACACATACTGTAAATCATTCATGCACATCCCTTCTCATCAGTGAAAGCTGAGGTTCACCTGCGAGAAATTGTTCAATTTAGGATAAAAAAGGTTTTTTTAAAAGATTAAAAAAAATGTAAAATTTGCTTGACGGATTTTGACAACTAGTTCAACATTTTGTATGTGATGACTCAAGCAATGAAATGAGGACTATTAGTTTTATATGGAATGACTATTCAGCATTCACAAGTATAGTTCATTTGGACTGATATGACATAAGCAAATGATAATGTTATAAAACAGCAGAGAGTTGTATGAAAGCAATTGATGCATGTCCAAAAGCATTTGCAATGTGTTGGAAGGAATGAGAAACTGCTACTATGATGTGCACAAATGACAAAATGTTGTGGAGGTTGAACTAACTGTTGTGCAAATGTAAATAGTGATGTGAGAAATGCACCAAAGCGACTGAGAAAAACTGTAATGAGTTTGGCAATTCAATTCACTGTCTATTTGTGTAGCGCTTTCACAACACACACGGTTTCAAAGAGTCTATATTACAGTTTACAGTGCTCTGTTATCAGAGGAAACTGTCTAAGTTATGCATTTGTAACCCTGGATCAATTTTATGCCAAAAATTCAACATATTTGTACATTTCCTACCGCAAATAATATAGAAAACACTTATGTTTGTGAGTGGATGCAGAACATAAATGCACAACTTTAAAGGAGATTTTCTCCATGTTTCGATTTATTTATTTTTTTTGCACTCTCTAGATTCCAGATTTTCAAATAGTTGCATCTCGGCCAAATATTATCATGTTCTACCAAACCATACATCAATGGAAAGCTTATTTATTCAGAGTTCATATGAAGTATAAATGTATGTATAAAAAAAATTGACCCATGTGACTGGTTTTGTGGTGCAGGGTCACATTTCAGAAATGTCACAGTTAGCTGAACCTGTATTGACGTAATGCATGCCTGTTTTGTGTGTGTGTAGCGGCGAGGTTTCTCTGCACTGCTTGCAGAATCACGTGAGATCCTTCACGAACAGCACCTGGGTGTACCTGCAGGACGCCACGAACCGCCATCAAGAGCCGAGCGCAGGAGCTGCTGTCACGAGCGTGATGCGCACACTTTTAAACGGACGTTTCTTCACCTCCCTTTTTTTGCTTTATTTTGTCGATTTGCATGAGATTTTATATCTGTTGTGCTGACAGTTCTGTCTTTTATGCAGATGTTTTTCTTGGTGTTTATTTTACACAAAGTTGCCAATCCAGACGGGAGTTGAAAGAGGCTGCTACACACACACACACACACACACACACACAGCCCTCATCAATAGCTGTGTGTGTGTGTGTGCGCGCGTAGTAAACCAGTGATGGGCCTCTTGTTCCGAGTGAAACATGTCTGTGGTGAAGGACAGAGACGGATCACTAATGACTACTGCTGCTGGCTAAGCTCTTTACTTGAACACTGAATATTAATGTGAGCCCCTGTGTGATTGGACGAGTCACTGTTTCTGAGTCTACGACTGAACCTCATGTGGTAGATTGCTAATCAAACCTAAACCTTTGGGATTTGCCAGAGGTTCAGTTCTGTTGTAGATTAACACATTATTGAAAGTTTGAATCTGGTGTGTGTCCTGTAAGATGAGCTGATTTGTTACTTTGTAAATGATTTATAAATAAATCAACCAATGCAGTTCAGGTCTGCTTATTACATCTGTTTTGTTTCGATTTTCATTGTATTGGAGCCCAAATGTTAGCTGTAGACGCTAAAGCTGCGCATTTTTTTATTGAAAACGGACTGTCCACGTCATTATAAACTAAACATTAAAGATCTCGAGTCCAGTCGGTCACCCGCCGTGTGTATTGTGTAACATATATTCATAATGGATAGTATTCAAACAGTGGTCAATCCCTTCGATAGCTCAGTTGGTAGAGCGGAGGACTGTAGCGGTGATTCACTGAAATCCTTAGGTCGCTGGTTCGAATCCGGCTCGAAGGAAGACTTTTATTCCGTTTTACTCATTAATAAAACGGTTAGTTCCAGTCCTAGTTTCAGAGCGGTCCCTGTGTTTTGTTCACGATGAATAACCGCTTCACCCAAGTATGCATCACTACGCAACACTCATAGCAACCACTCTCTGCAACTTTAACTACAAAATAGTTCTTGTAGATCACTCTAAGCGAGAGTACCTGCATTTACAGTAGATATAGCACCAGTCCTATATTCGTAATAAAATATCCGTTTGAATGTCCGCAGATATCTGGATGTCTTTTTAATAGTTTAACGGAGTTTTCCGTTCCCGAACACACTAGTCGTTTGTCAGTTGCGTGACTAACTCATAAAGACAGTCTTTGGCGCCATCTAATGGCGAAATAATGTAACTTCTGTTGCTGTTTATTACGGTCATGGTGGGACTATTTTTTCAGCGGAAGCTAGCCTTTTAGTGACAGTTGCATTGACACATATTTTATTGATTTTAATATTTGTACTGCATGGTTACCGTGTTATAAAAGCAATAAGGTATTTGAGGCTAATGCTGTATTGTGAATAAGTTGGCTGAAGAATATAACTATGAAGATAAGTGTATATTACGAAACGTCATTGAACATGTATTTGCTGTTCTTGTTGCATTTACACGGCTTTGCCAGCAGATGTCCTCAGCATGCCATGTTTCGACTGAAGTTAGTGTAACGATAATCTAGTAAAATAAAAACAACACTAAGTCACCGCAACAAAGGAAGCAAGATGTTGTCGAAACAATTAAGTGCCGGATACCACTTAATACCTCTCACCATTTATTCAGAAGGTATGAAAAATTGTTTTCCAAAATATATTTTCTTTCTCAAAAAAGGGAGTTTGACTTGTCGAACGTACAATGCTGGCGATTAACTTTTACACCATGTCGGCTGCCATTTTATATGCGCGAGCCTTTAAATTGAATTATGATTGGTTTAAAACACTTCTTTATCGTTTAACATCTGGAACGTGCCTCCAAAGTGATCCCAACGAAATCTTTTTCTATATCGTTATCGTTATGGCTGTGTTTAGAGTTATGCTATTCTTTAATATTGAGAACAGTTTTTAGAACAAAATCTTCTTCATTGTTATCGTCCAATATCTTCATTGGTGTGAACGGGCCTTTATTCAAGTTACAGCACAGCCTTTCGTAATTTAACCTTATTGTTTACATAACATATTTAATGTGCGAAGTTTGATTCAGTTTAGCACAGTACTAATATTAATAACGGTATACACAACCAACAATAACTAGTCTGCTAGTACACTTTCCGATTATACGGGTCCAAACTGGTCTGAACTCTGAAATAGAAGGAAATGAGTGACATTTAGTAGTAGAGTAGACTAGTATACTATAGTAGTGTTTTTTTTAGTGTAGTGCGCTTCGGATGAAGTACGCGGGGGATTAGCTCAGATGGTAGAGTGCTCGCTTAGCATGCGAGAGGTAGCGGGATCGATGCCCGCATCCTCCACACTTTTCCACTTATGTTAGCGGAAATAGGCGTCCATTTCAAACTCGACGAGCATTAAAAAAAGTTAATCTATCCTAGCATAATTTTATTATGTTTTTTACACTCACTGATCTATAAAAATATCTAATTTATATAGATCAGTGTGTTTACACGTCTTTTCCTGTTTACTACGTCCTTGGCGTCAAACCAACCAATCGCTCCCCTCGAAACTATCGCGTGAGCCAATCAGCTGGGTTAAGCTGTATTCGCTAGCCAATCAGAAGACAGTGCGCTGCTCCTGTGAGTCAGACTGCTGATGACAAGGGGTTTGTTTGGGTTAAAGAGTCGCCTAGTGATCGCTGACGAGGAAGGAATAAACAGGTATTGTTTCTAAACACAGCGATGACAAATGCATTCTTGCTTTATTTTGTGTTTAGTTTTCTATGCTGCAAGCAACAGATGTGTTTTGTTAGAAACCAGTGCTGATTTTTGTTATTATATAGCTGCAATAAAGCTAGCGAATGCTAATCAACACTAGCCTCTGCTGATGTGCATCAGCCTTCCAGCGAAATGCAGACATTATCATATGTTTATGATTTAGTAAGCGATAAAGAATGATACAGGTTCCTATGACATATCTGAGTCACATAATGTCACCTAAACGGAACAATGATGGATCCAGATGCTATTGTTTGATTATCTATGGGTACTGTCACTGTCAGCAATATAATGGTAAATGCGTCCTCATAAAACAACAACGACGACAGTTATAGTAAATCTATTAAATGCATGATTTAAATATCATTTCTAGTGCCATGGTATTACTGTGGTTTTGGAAAAGTATGTTATTTCTGAAACCTCTAAAGCAGAAAATGAAACTAGAAATTGCAAAATCAAATTGCAAGATTCAGTGCAGAAGTTACATGGAGAAAGGCAGGTTTTAGAAAATGCTTTATATTAGTCCTGATACAGTGTTTGTCTTTCCAGCAGGATACAGCTTCTCTCC
This sequence comes from Hybognathus amarus, assembly GCA_030378365.1. Classification (NCBI taxonomy): domain Eukaryota; kingdom Metazoa; phylum Chordata; class Actinopteri; order Cypriniformes; family Leuciscidae; genus Hybognathus; species Hybognathus amarus. The sequence goes on along the minus strand of JAQIUQ010001055.1, from coordinate 445,767 downwards.
TGCAGAACGGCACGGCAGAGGAAATATAGGATTTGATGCGTCTTGTTTGAAGGTGTGTGTGTGAGGACCTTGATCTTTTTGGCTTTATTCTAAATGTTGCTGCTGTGTCAGTGCAGTCCTGTGTGTTCGTGTTTTTCTTGTACACAGTTGTTCAGGTGTGTGTGTGTGTGTTTCTGCAGGTGTGGAGATGAAGCTGTTCGGCACTGCTAAACCTCCGTCTGGTCATGGAGTTCCGCTTCGGGAATGTGGTGTTCAGCTCGCGCTCCGACTCCGGGAACCTGGCGCGTGTGGAGCGGGTTCGAGCGGGGCGAGCGAGTGGAGACCGGCGCTGAGTGTGTCCTGTCCGGCCAACGCTTCAGTGCAGCCGCAGCACGACTACGATGTTCAAACGTCTGGACTGCAAACCCGACTGCGCTAGCACTGAGTTCAAGAATCGGCAACCGGTATGAAGATCACTGACGTATTCCACACTCATATATCTTCAAAATACAATACATATTTTTTTGCATGTTCTGCATAATTTAACTATCTAAACTATGTAATCTAAATAAACTATATTTTTATAGTTTGTTTTGCATAATTTTTAAAATGTTAAATAAACACTATATATTTTACTGCACATTCTGCATATTTTTTTATTTTTATTTTAAATAAACAATATATATTTTACTGCATGTTTTGCATAATTAAACTGTTTTAAATGTTAAATAAACACTATATTTTGTTTTCGCTGACTTTGCAAACTTACCCGTAGTTATGTTTAAGTGTGTCTTTATCATCAAAGCATCATTGATTATTGAATACATTTTTGTTTGTGGTTTCTGTGTTCTGCTAAATGTGCTGCGAGTGACTTCCTGTCGTCGAGGGTCATGAAGGCTGTGTGTTTCCGCAGGTCGTGGTTCTACTTCAGCGTGCGAGGGATGTCACCGGGCAAACTCCTGAAGATCAACATGATGAACATGAACAAGCAGAGCAAGCTGTACTCGCAGGGCATGGCTCCGCTGGTGCGCGCACCGCCCGTGAGGACGCGCTGGGAGAGGGTTCGGGACCGGCCCACGTTTGAGGTTTCACACACACTCGCTCGCTCGCTCAACACATTGTGTCATTTCAGGTTCCTGTCTAAAAATAATCTGCTATTTTTATCGAGTTATAAATAACTCCTGAATACAGATAGCTCAGTGTGTGTGTGTGTGTGTGTGTGTACTATAAAGTGTGTATATAGTAATACAGCAGTAGTGTAAATATTACTACATATAAATAGTGTGTGAACTCTCTATATCTTATTGCACATTTTGGGTGTGAACAAACACTTTGTATTTTATTGCACATTTTCATTTTTTAAATATTAAATATGCGCTATATTTGATTGCAGATTTTGCATTGTTTTGGTGTGTAAATGTGCACCTGTATCTGCAGATGTCGGACAGTCAGTTCATCCTGTCGTTTGTCCACCGTCTGCTGGACGTGCGAGGCGTCACCACGCACTTCTCCTTCTGTTACCCCGTTCTCCTACACGGAGTGTCAGGACATGATGCTGCAGCTCGAGCAGAAGTTCCTGAGCGCCACACACACACACACGCTTGGGGCCCTGCAGGTACTGTACCTCACGCATCATCACTGCACATCGCTCCACTTTTAAATGTTAAACACTATATATTTAATGACAATTTTGGATTCTTTTCCTTTTTAAATATTAAACACGATTTATTGCACATTTGCATTATTTTCATTTTTTAGATATTAAACAATTTATATTTGAATGTACATTTCGCATTATTTTCATTTTTAAATATTAAACACTATATATTTTATTGCACATTTGCATTTTTTTATTTTTTAATATTAAACACTATATTTTAATGCATGTTTTGCATTATTTTTATTTTTAAATATTAAACTATATATTTTATTGCACATTTGCATTTATTATTTTTACATATTAAACACTATATATTTTTTTGCACATTTTGTTTCCCTTTTTATAGATTATTTATGCATCGATAAATTTGAAACACATTTAAATGCTTTTTTTTCCGCTGTTATTTCCTAAACATTCTCCCTGTACCTTCTAAGCACCAGTCCCCCCTCTCTCTCTCTCTCTCTCTATAGTCCGGCGGAGAGTGTGTACTTCCACCGCGAGCTGCTGTGCCACTCTCTGGACGGGCACCGGGTGGACCTGATCACGGTGTCGTCGTGTCACGGTTTGCTGGAGGAGCGAGAGCCTCGACTGGACAGACTCTTCCCGGACCTGAGCACCGCCGAGGCCGCACTGCTTCACTGGCAAACGGGTATCAGACACGCTTACTCTTCTACAGGCTAGTGCTGGGCGCTATAGCAAACGTCCATAGCAGCGAGATTTCCTGTTAAAGGGTTCATTCACCCTAAAATGAAAACTGTGTCAGTAATAACTCGCCCTCATGTTGTTCAACCCCATAAGACTCTCCTTCATCTTCAGAACACTTCAGAACCGCACACTTCCTCATTCTCTCCTCCTGTGTGTGTGTGTGTGTGTGTGTGTGCAGGTGTTTTTCCTGAGCAGCCGAGTTCATCCCGGAGAGACGCCGTCTAGCTTTGTCTTCAATGGTTTCCTGAACTTCATCTTGAGTCGGGATGATCCGCGTGCCCAGACACTCCGCAGGATGTTTGTCTTCAAGCTCATTCCCATGTTGAACCCCTGACGGGGTCGTCAGGGGTCATTACAGGTCAGAGGTCATCTGTGAGTGCTTTTGGTTATTCAACATTAATGGTTAGTTTGTACTATAATGAATCAATTATGTTTTTAATTGAATCAGTGTTTTAAAGGTGCAGTGTGTAATGTTTAGAGGATCTGTTGACAAATGCAATATCAAAAACATGCTTATAATGAGGCGTTTCTCTCCACACACACCGCGGGTCCGCTTACAGTGACATGTTTCTACGGCGGCCCTGAGCGGACAAACACGTTTGGTCACTGTGTTCTTCATGATCAGAAGCTGCTAAAGTCAGCGAGTAAAACACTGACACAATGATGAACAAGTCACAATAATATTCACCGTTTTACTGAATAATTAAGTAAACATAACTTATTCATTTATCTTTGTAAAGAAACCTCATCTGTTTAACTGGCTACTCTCTGACATCACTTCCTGTCGTCCACCGTAACTTCTGTTGGGTGCAGTTCACAGCCTCTCCACTGAGATGCTTTAACTGAATTTAAATGTAAGTGTTTCATGTGTTTGCAGGACGGACTCCCGCGGTGTGAATCCTGAACAGACAGTACGTGAACCCCAGTCCAGATCTGCACCCCTCCATCTACGGCGCCAAATCTCTCCTGCTTTACCACCACATGCACAATCGCCTCGGCAACAACACTCCCTCCGCCCTCAAAACCTCCAACCAATCAAACACCAGCTTTCCTGTGACCACGCCCACTGAGCTAGAGCGCTGTCTCAACCAGCGCAACGAGGCGGAGCGAGGAGACGGGCCAATCCCGATGCAGCTGGAGGAGAGCTGGGAGAAGGGCGGAGTCGAGAAGGAGGCGGGGCCTTGTGATGAGAACCAGTCGACGCAGAGCAGAGGCGACGCCCTGTAGTGACAAGCCCCTCCCCCTCTGAGCAGATCCCGCCCCAGGAGAGCGGAGTGGCGTATTACATAGATCTGCACGGCCACGCCTCCAAGAGAGGATGCTTCATGTACGGCAACAACCTGACGGACGAGAGTCAGCAGGTGTGTGTGTGTGTGTGTGTGTGTGTGAGAGACACGAAAACGACACATGGTAGCTGGGTGATCTTACTTTAATGTATTTTTTTGCCTAAAATTTCTAGCCATAAAAATACAGTTACAGTTTATTCAGTTATTTTAAGTGTTTTAAATTTAATTAATTATTATAAATGTTTTAAATGTAATTGATAATTTTAAATGTTTTAAATTCATTCAGTTATTTTAAGTGTTTAAATGTAGTCAGTAATTTTAAATATAATCAGTGATTGTAAGTGTTTTAAATGTAATCTGTTTTTTCAATCCTTTCAATTTATTCAGTTATTTTCTGTGTTTTAAATATAGTTCGTTTCAGTTTTTATTTTTCTGCGTTCCAGGTGGAGAACATGTTGTATCCGAAGCTGATCTCGCTAAATTGCGCCCATTTTGATTTCCTGGGCTGTAATTTCTCCGAAAAGAACATGTACGCCCGTGACAAACGCTGACGGCCAGTCGAAAGAGGGCAGCGGACGTGTGGCCATTCACAAAACCATCGGCCTGATCCACAGGTACAGACCCACGATCAGACTCGGTCAAATATTAAAGGGATAGTTCACCCAAAATGACAATTAGCCCATGATTTACTCACCCTGAAGTCATCCTGAGGTGTCTATGACTTTCTTCTTTCAGACCAACACTATCAGAGCTATAATAAAAAATGTCCTGACTCTTCCTAGCTTTATAATGAAAGTGAATGGCCACATATTTTTATATAAGTCCATAAAAGTGCATCTACTTTTATGATGGACAGATGCACTTTGATAGAATACAGCCATTCACTGCCATTATAAAGCTAGGAAGAGTCAGGACATTTTTTTATTCTAACTCTGATAGTGTTGGTCTGAAAGAAGAAAGTCATACACACCTAGGATGGCTTCAGGGTGAGTAAATCATGGGCTAACTATAAGTTTTGGGTGAACTATCCCTTTAAACCGCTGTGACGTGAGTTTGAACGAATGCATGTGTTTCCTGTCTTCAGCTACACACTGGAGTGCAGACTACAACACGGGCGTTCGGTGAACACCATCCCACCCGCCTGTCACGACAACGGAAGAGCCACGCCCCCTCCGCCGCCCGCCTTCCCGCCCAAATACACACCTGAGGTGTACGAACAGGTGGGGCGAGCGGTTGCCATAGCAGCGCTGGACATGGCGGAATGTAACCCGTGGCCGCGGCTAGTTCTGTCTGAACACAGCAGCCTAATGAACCTGCGGGCCTCCATCCTCAAACACGTGAGGAACAGCAAGGGCTTCCTGTCCGAACACGCGCAGAAACACGAAAAACAACAGCCCACCTAAACCTGCGTAAGGGTCACTGTAGTTCACTAAACCATAAAAAAGTCCCCCTGTAGTCCACCATTTTATCCCTGTAGACCTTGCTCCTGATGGACGTGTGTGTTTTCCCAGAAGCCTGAGCATCTCTGCCTCGGAGAACTCGCTCACTCGGACGCGCAGCATCTCGGATGTCCAGGGATCCCGGGCAGACTCCGTCTCAGATCAAGAGTTCTCCCAGCTTCACCTTCGGCAGCTCGGCCTGCGCTCACGGCGGCCCCGGCGCCTCACCGGCCCCCGCACAGGAGCCTGGGCCCGTCAGAGGTCAGAGCAGGCCTTATCTTTTGGCTTGACACAAAGCCTTGTCTAAAAGTTTCAAGAAAGAAGTCAAAAGTGTTGAAAACATGCATTAACATGTTGCTAACATATTATTAGCATGATTTAACATGTTGCTTGCATTATTTAACGGATTTAACGGTTTTGTGTCCCACTTTAGACTGTAAAGCGCAGGAGAAGAGGCGTCCGCATCATCAGCACCAGCGACTCACTCTCCGCTCCAGCCTCGCTCGCCCCGCTCTCTCTCCCTCCTCCTCCTCTTCCTCCGCCTCTTCGTCCCCCGGGGTGTCGTGGGGCTCCGGGCCCCTGCTCCATCAGCTCCATCAGCACGGCAGGTCTGTACTCGCTCCAGCCCTCCAGCCTCTCCACACGCCCCCTACAGGCCAAGCTGAGCGACTGCAGGACGGCCCCGGAGTGACGGCCCCAGTGTGTGTGTGTGTGAGTGTGAGTGTGTGAGTGAGGGTGTGTGTGTGTTGAGCGAGCGAGTGAGGGCGTGTGTGTGAGCGAGGTTAAAAGGTTTTATTTAGTTGGATTTTACACCTGAAGATAATTTAAAAAATGAGATTTTATTTATTATTCCGGCTGAATCTAGCGATATTGAGATTCTACATTCATATTTGAGTGGAATATGAGCTCGAATTGCACTGAATATCATCATAACAGCATATTTCACCCCAAAAATTATATTAAAAAGTAAGTGCTGGGCAACGATTTATCGCATAGTGTTTACCTAATATGTGTGTGTGTACAGTGTTTAATTATTTTAATTATTTAAATTTAAGAAAAATGTGTTTGTTTTTTATATTATATTTATAAATTATGTGTATGTATTTATATATATATATATATAAAATAATAAATACACAGCACACACACATATATTAGGTAAACACAAAATGTTATTTTGGATGTGAATTAATCGTTGACCAGCGCTGTTTTTATGCATAACCACTAGCTTTTATTTTTGTATTTGTTTTCATGACAGTTCAACCAGTAAACTCTTATTACGGCAGCGCAGCCGAACGTGTGTCTGTTATAGAGACGAGTGTGTTTGCATTATTACAGTCATTTAGGCTGGAGAATTGTGGGAAATGTGGTTGATTGTCATGAAATGTTTCTCAATTATTTTTGGGAAGGTTGAAATATGATAATGAGGAAGCTGACGAAAGCGGACACTATTAAGAACACGATGGCCGAGGGTCACGTCTCCAATTCCCCAAACACACGCACTTTAATTCTTTCTTTCGCTGAGAGTGAATATATGAACAAAATGAGTCTGAATGAGTTGTATGAGTCTGTTGCAACTATGTGTGTGTGTGTGTGTTTTCTACTTTTTCCTACAGTTTCATGTCTTATTTTATTTGTTGTGTGTGTTTGTAATAATCTTGTGAGCTGTAAAGTCTGTCCAGCATCATGTGACCACTGGACTTCATCGTTAATGCCTTTATTCTGACTGTGTGAGTGTGAGAGTGTGTGTGTGTATTGTCGATCCGATGTGGACTGATATCCCAGAATCGTTCTCTGCCGGTTCACAACACTCATTCACCATGTCCGCAGAACCGTGTGTGTGTGAACTATGGAAATGACGCTCACGTTATGTCTCTGCTGTGATGATGTCACGTGACGTCACTTCCTGTTCCTGTTCTCTCCACATCTGACTTCATTTCTTCTCATGGTTCCTCATCCGTCTCTGAATGTGTAACACAGAAGCGGTGCAATAACCTGTGACCCGCGTGGTTTATTAAGTGTATCCTGTGTTGTGCTCCATGAGCTGGTCTGAAGCGGTTCCTCTTTCCTCTAATAAACGTCTTCTGTTTAAACTGCTTCTGTGACCTTTGGCCTTTCTTTATCATTCCTTCTCACGTCAACTTCTGCAAAACTAAATGCAAAATTATGTTTTATCATATTGTCCAATATCAAGTCACTGTAGCTCACGTGAGCTGTGGAACGTGCTCTATGGTTACCAGCACATTCCACTGTTGCCATGGTTACGGTGAATGTTTTTTTACCGAGGTAACCCTATCTGTGTTGTTGCCTAGGCAACAGCTGCCCTGAGTTCCGCCCAGCCGGCCAGACTAATGAGATGCGTGGTGGGCGGTGCAAGACTGGCCAATCAGGCCCCGCCCTCTCTCAGGCGTCCTATCAGAGGACGGCGTTCACGGCACAGGTAGAGACACACACTTACTGGAGCTGTTCATGAACACTGATGGATTATGGATTTCAAAACTGTTGGGACTGTTTTCTAGGAACCGTTGCGGGAATCTCTGGACATCCTGACGTCTATAGAGTACTCCAGGTGAACATCGTCATCTCACACTTACTGTACTGAAAACGTGTGTGTGTGTGTATAAATGTATGTATATACTCCATGTATCTGTATGTATGTATTCATGTATGTGTGTGAGTGTGTGTATATGTATGCATGTATGTATAAATGTATGTATGTGCTGCATGTGGGTATGTATGCATATATGTGTGTGTATGTATGTGTGCATAAATGTATGTACGTGTGTGTGTGTGTGTGTGTGTGTGTGTATGTATGCATAAATGAATTTGCGTTGTGCATGTATGTGGGTATGAATGTGTGTGTGTGTGTGTGTGTGTATGTATGCATAAATGAATTTGCGTTGTGCATGTATGTGGGTATGAATGTGTGTGTGTGTGTGTATGTATGCATAAATGTATGTATGACTGAAGTGTGTGTTCTGGTTTCAGGTGTGAGCTGCAGCCTCGGCCTAGCCGTATCCCGGTGCGGAAGGCGGTTCGGTCTCACTGTCCGTCCGCTCACGGGCCTCGAGCACACACATGAGTGTGTGGAAACTGATTAAACTCTACGTCAGGAAACACCCGGCGGGTTAGAGCCATGATAACTAACCCTATGAAGACTAATGCATCATGTTTAATAAGGCTTATTAGCCTAAACGTTACTGTGGCACACACATTAGGGTTTCCCATGTGAAAGTCTTTCAGTATATTTGTACAAACGTTCACATTCAGCTCGTGTCGTTCTGCTGTGAAATCTTTACTGATATTTATAAGAATAACTTTGGTATTGTTCGTAATATTTCAAGTGGACTGAAGCAGCCAAGGTTGACTTGATTATCCAGACATCATTTTATAGAAAAAGGATTATTTTTGAGGAAGGAGTATTTGTTCATCTCTCAATCGTCAGTGTGTTGCAGTGCATCAAACGTTTTAAAACTTCAGCGCTTTGATCATAAAACTAAGCATTTAAATATCGAACTATAGCTTTATAGAAATCTCATTGATTTACAAACATCAGAATTTCACATTAATATCAGCATCTGCATAAATTTGCATAGTCTGATGCATCAAATATGATCAATGTCTGAAGTTTATAAAAACTTCCATTTCTAATAATATCGACTTTTCTGACTGTCATTCCATCAGTGTGAGTGATTTGAGCATTAATGGGTGCATCTAACTCCGAATCTGCTGTGTTTAGGAGTGTCTGGGAAAGACGGGTCATTGCGTCTGGCCACCAAATCTCAGCTGAAGAGCTCTGGAGACGCTAGAGATAAACACACACACAGGTAACACACCATACACACAGGTTTAGTAAGTCCTGATGTTGCTGTTTCTCTACTAGAACCGGTTTTCCTGCTTTTCTCCTCTATTTCTCTATTGTTGCGGCTCCTCTCTTCCCAGTCTGTCAGTAATGCTCTGTTTACTTCCTGTCTCTATGAAGCCCCTCCTTCTGAAAGCACACTGCGCTCTGATTGGTCATTCCCGTGTGCATGGACACTAACACTTAAAGCCTTTGATCTCAACAGATGTTTGCCTTGAGGATCTCCACAGGACGATCTACAGAAGCTCCTCATGTTTGATACTGACTGAAATGTGGTGCTTTCCCAGCATTCATCTGTTTTAATCGTCCACAAACACTAAAACAATACCACACTGCCCATGTGTTGTTTCTAAGGAAACCGTTTTAAGTGTGTGTGCCTTCGTTTTGTAATTGAATAATTTTGTGGTAATTTTATTGTGTTGCTCGTTACAGTTGAGAAACCTGATGAAGCTCTGTGTGAAATACTGAGAATTAAATGCATTTCTCTGTGAACTCTAGAAAGCAATAAATATAAAATGTGTATTTACCAAAGAAATGCAGATGTTGTTATTCACATTAAGAAAAACACACACAGATCCTCTCGGACTTTGACTATTTATTCCCATGATTTCCATACAAAACGCAGATTTACAGGCTGGATCCTCCTCCGGTTCTCCTCGTTCGCCGAGGTCTTTCACATCCTGCAAGAGCAAGCGTCAGTTTCCCATCACACATGATCAGGTGGGGTGTGTGTGTGTGTGTGTGCTCACCTCTCAGTCTCACTCCAGTTTCTTCGGGTTATTCACAGCCACATAGTGATACAGAACCACCAGCAGGAACAGCGAAACGCCCAGCATGTTGGCGAATATGGCCAGCTGTACGTCAGTCACCATCACGCTGCAAAACACACGCGTTACTGAGACCTTACGATACACACCACTGTGCTATTCTATGCTAATACCGTCATTACAGCATCTGTGGAAAAGCATATTTATTTTAAGGTAAAGCACAATAGAGTGCATTAGTGTTGGCCACTTTTTTTCCTATTACTTGTTTCAACTAAAGAATAAATAAATCAGCTACGAGGTGAAGCATAGCACCAAAAACTTTTATTTGAAGCAAAAAGGTATTTGAAAATACTTGAACTACAATCCCATGAAGCATCGCGAACAACATAATCGAATTAGAAACTATGTAGAAATATAAAACTGCTGTTGATTATATGTGTATTTGCCATATATTATTTTACATGTATCGGAAAATATACATACAAATCTTTAGGTGTTTTGAGAGCGTAGGGAGATTCAAATGCGTAATGGGAGTGGGCGGGGCTAGTTTGGAGTGTGTTGCTCTGGTGTGATTTTTGATACGAGCATCATGGGTAATGTAGTTTTTTTCCACAGGGAATTCTGTTAGATACGATTATTAAAAATAAGCTGAAATAATACGGGCTGACGGGTTTAGCAGAAGCAAATGCCATCGATTAACAAAACGAATGGAGTTTTTAACTACTTGAACTTGACTGCTGAACACTAATATAACTATGAAGGAAAAATATGTCAAATAAAATAAAAACACTTGCAACCGCATGTACGTTATAGTGCAATTCAGATGAAATATCACATAGTGATTTATAATGATAGTTAAATGGTATTTAAAAGACATCGCATGATTATTTTATTCTGAAGCAATACACAACATGACGTCATATTATGATCAAACGACATGTGAATCATCAAATATCAAAACTGCTACTCGTGTAATAGATGCTTTAACAATTTATAGTTCAATGTACTGTATTACTCACATTTATTGTGTTCTCTGTATGATGTTTACGATGAATCAATCTGCCGCAGCTCGAGAGTTCCTGCGCTGCTGAATTCCGGGATTGAGACACGTCACGTACATACGGGTCTCTGAAAACGTTACATCCTGAACAAATCACTGATAATTCAATTATTTCTTTTATTATCTATCTTTTTTAATAGTTATCAATCTAATTAAGAAATTAATTTCTGTGTGTTTTAAATAAAAAATGAACAAAGTTAAATAATTGTACATTTTAAAATAACATTCAGCGAGTGTTCAGAGTGTTTCTCCTCCTGACCGTTAGAGGCGCTGAGGAGATTCCAGACGCTCGAGTCGGCGCGAGTTCAAAAATTCAAACTGAAGGCTTTGAGCTTTACACAACAAAAAAATCTCCAAAACAACAGATTAAACATATAAACATCACTCCTTCATACATCAAGATACATACAACATATGTAAGTAACAATTGCTCCTTATAAATTGTAGCGTTGGGATGTCTGAATAGTGGATACTTGGACTTAAATATTTTGGATTGTATAGGATATAGATGACATATTGTATGTGTGTATAGGCAAGGCAGTTTTATTTATATAGCACATTTCATGCACGAATTAAAATAATAAAAAAATTAAAGCAAGGAAAATTAAAACAGTTTATACCTAAAAGTGATATAAAGATGATACATAGATGAACTTCTCATCTGGCAAAAGGTCAGAGTATCATATTTTTCACAACTCCCAGTTTTACTCTTGAGATTTTCCCATGATGATTACACTGTCTGTGGTGTTCTTTATACACACATACACTAACATATATATTAAACAACACATATATATTTTTACGTTTATGCTTTTATCCAAAGCGACTTACATTGCATTCCAAGCTACACATTTACATTGCTATCACTTCTTGTTTTCCCTTGGAATCAAACCCATGACCTTGGTGTTGCAAGCGCCAGTGATCTACTGTTCGGGCTTCTGGAAAGCTTGTATTCATTGAAAATTCAAAGAAATATTCCTGGTATGTTACACTCGTGTGTTTGTGTCCTCTGAAGGTCATGGGTGTTTCTGAGCTCTGGTCGATTCTGGAGCCGGTCCGGCAGTGTGTCCCGCTCTACAGTCTGTCCGGGAAAACCCTCGCCGTGGATCTCAGCCTGTGGGTCTGTGAAGCCCAGCATGTGCATGGCATGATGGGTAAAGTCACAAAGCCGCATCTCAGGTGAGTCTGAAACGGCTGCACAATTAAACGCACTGAAACCGCGCGCATCGGTTTAAAGGTGCAGTGTGTAATATTTAGAGGATCTGTTGACGGAAATACAATATCATAAACATAACTGTGTGTTCAGTGGTGTACGAAGAGCTTAATGTGTTCATTAGCTTATAATGAGGCATTTCTCTCTACACACACACACACTCTGCAGGTCCGCTTACAGCGACATGTTTCTACGGCGGCCCTGAGCGGACAAACACGTTTGGTCACTGTGTTCTTCATGATCAGAAGCTGCTAAAGTCAGCGAGTAAAACACTGACACAATGATGAACAAGTCACAATAATATTCACCGTTTTACTGAATAATTAAGTAAACATAACTTATTCATTTATCTTTGTAAAGAAACCTCATCGTTTAACTGGCTACTCTCTCGACATCACTTCCTGTCGTCCACCGTAACTTCTGTTGGGTGCAGTTCACAGCCTCTCCACTAGATGCGCTACACACCACACACTGCGGCTTTAACGAGCGACTAATGGAAACTGTGATCTAAGTGGTCGGATTTGAGAGCGGCTCACATGATGATGTGTGTGTCGTACAGGAATCTGTTCTTCCGTGTGTTGTCGCTCACTCTGATGGGTGTGAAGCTGGTGTTTGTGATGGAAGGAGAAGCTCCACGAATCAAAGCCGACACCATGAGCAAACGCACCGAGATGAGATTCGGCGGCCTGAAGCCCAAGAGCGTCACCAAACCAGCCGCTAAAAACACCAGCAGAGGCCGCTTCAAGGCCGTTCTCAGAGAGGTGTGTGTGTGTGTGTGTGTGTGCTTACTCAGATGATTAGTGTGTAGTAGAGCTGTTTGTGAATGTTAAAGCTGTTTGTCTCGATTCTGATCTGCTGAAACGAGTCAGTAACTCCAGTCTCGCATGTAGCTCATTTGCATAATCCCGCCGCTGGTCCTGATTGGCTGAGCAGACAACGAAGATTGTCCATAAGGGTTAAACTCATTAAATAAACGACTGAACATTTTAGATATTCATATTTTCAGTATGTATATGATCTCACATTTCTCTAAAAATTGCATTGATTTAATATCTTCTTATCAATACTGAGATCATATTCTGTTTATATTTTTTGAGGATATTATTATTTATTTGATAGATCGAACAAAAACTAACTGGAGAATTAAATTTGATAAATAAAGTGGAATTACAAATAAGTTCAACTGACCAGTGTTTAATCATCAATTTCCTTGTTTTTTTCCATTGAAACTTGAATTATTTTAGTTTTGGTTTTGTTAATAAGTGAACACGCTGTGTAAAGGGTGCCGCCCGCACTAATCCCCCATGATGCCCCAGTGTGCGCAGCTGCTGGACTGCCTGGGCGTGCCGTGGGTGACGGCGGCGGGTGAGGCGGAGGCCATGTGTGCGTTCCTGGACTCGCAGGGCGCAGTGGACGGGTGCATCACCAACGACGGCGACGCCTTCCTGTACGGCGCGCGCACTGTCTACAGGAACTTCAACATGAGCACTAAGGTTCAGTCTCTGGACACGTGTCACTCCACACACTCGTCTCAGTGTGTTTAACAGTGTTGTGTGTGACTCACACTCGTCTCAGTGTGTTTAACAGTGTTGTGTGTGACTCACACTCGTCTCAGTGTGTTTAACAGTGTTGTGTGTGACTCACACTCGTCTCAGTGTGTTTAACAGTGTTGTGTGTGACTCACACTCGTCTCAGTGTGTTTAACAGTGTTGTGTGTGTGACTCACACTCGTCTCAGTGTGTTTAACAGTGTTGTGTGTGTGACTCGACACTCCGTCTCAGTGTGTTTAACAGTGTTGTGTGTGACTCACACTCGTCTCAGTGTGTTTAACAGTGTTGTGTGTGTGACTCACACTCGTCTCAGTGTGTTTAACAGTGTTGTGTGTGACTCACACTCGTCCTCAGTGTGTTTAACAGTGTTGTGTGTGACTCACACTCGTCTCAGTGTGTTTAACAGTGTTGTGTGTGTGACTCACACATCTTCGTCCTCAGTGTGTTTAACAGTGTTGTGTGTGACTCACACTCGTCTCAGTGTGTGTTAACAGTGTTGTGCTGTGACTCACACTCGCTCCACTCAGTGTGTTTAACAGTGTCTGTGTGGTGACTCACACTTTGTCTCAGTGTGTTTAACAGTGTTGTGTGTGACTGACACTCGTCTCAGTGTGTTTAACAGTGTTGTGCGTGTGACTCGCACTTCGCCTCAGTGTGTTTAACAGTGTTGTGTGTGTGACTGCATATTTTGCCCTCAGTGCGTTTAACAGTGTTGCGTGTGACTCACACTTTGCCTCAGTGTGTTTAACAGTGTTGTGTGTGACTCACATTGCCTCAGTGTGTTTAACAGTGTTGTGTGTGACTCACATCTTGCCTCAGTGTGTTTAACAGTGTTGTGTGTGACTTACATCTTGCCCTCAGTGCGTTTAACAGTGTTGTGTGTGACTCACACTTCGCCTCAGTGTGTTTAACAGTGTTGTGTGTGTGACTCGTTACAAGTGACTTGAGTTATGTAATCAGATTACTTTTTGAATTTACATAAAAATATCAAAGTTACTTATTGACATTTATTGACTGACAGCTCTGTCCCCGTGCTGAGGGAAATAAAGTAAGTGTGTGTGTGTGAGTTGGTTCAGAGTCGAATGTTTCTCTGCTCTTCTGCAGGCCGTGTGTGTGTGTGTGTGTGTGTTGGTAAAAATAACTAAATGAATAAGTTTTCTCCATCTGGAGTATAACATCAGTGACCTGACTGACGCTGTTCTCCTCTAGACTCAAACTCTGCTGTATTATTGTCCTGTGACGTCCGTAAAGCTGCTGAAACACTGTGTGTGTGAAGTGTGTGTGAGTGAGTGACGGATGCTCTGGTCCCGCAGGATCCGCAGGTCGACTGCTATCAGATGTCCAGCGTTCGGGACGAGCTCGGCCTGTGCCGACACACACTCGTGGGGATCGCTCTTCTCCTGGGCTGCGACTTACATCCCGAAGGTACAGAACGGCAGAACACAGCAAATCCAGACTCCTGTGAGGTGATGATCTCTGAGTGTGTGTGTGTGTGTGTGGTGTGCAGGGCGTCGCTGGAGTCGGCAGAGAACACACACTGAAGCTGATTCACAGTCTGAAAGGACAAACTCTTCTCCAGAAGTATGAAGCGATCAGTCCAATAACAGAAACTGAACCTGCTGGACTCAAACAACTCAAACTAAAGACATTATTAACAAAAAGTGTGTGTGTGTGTGTGTGTGTGTGTGTGTGTGTGTGTGTGTGTGTTGGTTTAATGTCGAGTGTGTTTCTCTGCCTTTCTGCAGGCTGGATGAGTGGCGCTTACACAGAGATGAAAGGTCAGAGGTCGTGGTGAAGAAGGTCACACACTGCCTGGTCTGTCGACACCCTGGTTAGTTTCGTGTGTGTGTGTGTGGTTAGTTTCGCCAGAAGTGCCCTGATCTGAGTGTTCGGGGTGTGTTTGTCGTCCAGGCTCTGCTAAAGCGCACGAGCGCAGCGGGTGTGTGTGTTGTGGGAGCGAGCGCTTCTGTTCACCGCAGGACTGACGACTCCCAGTGTCCCTGTGACTGGCATCGCACTGAAGCACACACGCCAGGCCTCCGCGCTCGAAGCCAGCATCAGAAAGTGAGTGGGTGTGTGTGTGTGTGTGTGTGTTTTTAATAATTACACACTCTTTTCCTGAGTAAAGTGTGTATATTCTCTGTGTGTAGGAAGACGCTGGCGTGTGAGCAGTTCCCGTTCACAGAAGTGAGTCCTGTGGTGTATTATGATGAGTGTATTATGAGTGTATTATTATTATGGTCTGCTCTTGTTCATGTCTTCAGTGTCACATGATCCTGGTTTGGTGTTTTCAGATCATCAGTGAGTTCTTGGTGACGAAGGACAAACCCGTGCAGCCGTTCAGGAGGAGGAAACCCAACCTGAGGCTGATGCAGGTGTGTGTGTGTGTGTGTGTGTGTGTTTCTGAAGCTCGTTGACCCCTCAGGCGTTTGCTCTGGAGAAGATGGAGTGTGTGTGTGTGTGTGTGTGTGTTTCTGAAGCTTGTCTGACCCCTCAGGCGTTTGCTCTGGAGAAGATGGAGTGTGTGTGTGTGTGTGTGTGTGTGTGTTTCTGAAGCTTGTTGATCCCTCAGGCGTTTGCTCTGGAGAAGATGGAGTGTGTGTGTGTGTGTGTGTGTTTCTGAAGCTTGTTTCACCCCTCAGGCGTTTGCTCTGGAGAAGATGGAGTGTGTGTGTGTGTGTGTGTGTGTTTCTGAAGCTTGTTGACCCCTCAGGCGTTTGCTCTGGAGAAGATGGAGTGGCCCAGACACTACAGCAGTGAGAAGCTTCTGCTCCTCATCACACACACAGAACTCATCAACCGGACGAGCGGCAGACACTCACACGCACAGATCCAGCCCAAGAGGTGTGTGTGTGTGTGTGTGTGTGTGTGTGTGTGTGTGTGAGAGTGTGAATCTTCAACATTTTGTTTTACTAAAGTTTTTCAACCAATATTTCTATATGTTTAATTTGAGTTTAATATCTGTGAACTGAAATGTTTTAATAGTTTAAGTTAACAATAATGTCTGAGGGATTAAACGATTATGAAATGAAATGTTTGATTGAAAGAGCTTTTGATTTGATCGAGATAAACTGTATTTCTGTAGAATAACAAGCACTCATGAATCCTTCATAATGAGACCAGCAACATGAAGCAAAGAAATGTACATTATATTTGTTGTTAGTTGTAGTTATGCTTGTCTCTGAATATTGAATTGTCAATAAATAGCTCTTTAAATAAAATCTTATATATCTTAAAATGTTATATAAACAGTACTGTGCCGAAGTCTTTGGCACACTAGTTTTTTGGCCTCAAAGAAATGGTTTTAAGCCAGTTATTTCTATATTTTGTTGTAGTGTCTCAGTAGGAAATATCAGTTTACATTTCCAGACATTAATTGTGCCATTAATTGTAATAATCCAGTGAAATTTTTGATTCTGACAACAGCCGATGCTCCACACAGAGGTCGATCTCACCATCATCCAGTGCATCTGAAATTATATGAAGAAACAGAAAAAACAGAGACTAAGACCAGAAGAACTGCAGCAACGTTTCCAAAGACGCTTGAAAAAACCTGCAAAACTAAAAACTATGTGCAATACTTGGACAAAAGCTGTTTTAAACATGAAGGGCACTATAAACCTATTGATTTAGTTAACTGTTAAAAGTTAATAACACTTAATAGTTAACTAATAAAAGTGAATTGATAAATAAAATCTATTTCTGATTATGACATTATTTTTGAAAAAATAATCTCATTTACAGCATTTTTACACAAGTGCTTTTCCCAGTACTGTAGCTTTGCAGGCCGGCAGACACGAGCTTCGAGACGCTGCTGCAGTTCTTCTGGTCTTAGTCTCGGTTTTTTCTGTTTCTTCATATAATTTCAGATGCACTGGATGATGGTGAGATCGACCTCCGTGTGGAGCATTGGCTGTTGTCAGAATCAAAAATTTCACTGGATTATTACAATTAATGGCACAATTAATGTCAGGAAATGTAAACTGATATTTTCTACTGAGACACTACAACAAAATATAGAAATAACTGGCTTAAAACCATATATATGTTTTAAATATAAAATTATATGTATAATATTTGTAATACATTTTAATTGTATTTTAACCTGCATTTTAATTTGCTCTTGTCACTGTACATTTGTTACATGTTTTTCTGTTTACGTCTCTCTCTCTCTATCTCTCTCTCCCTCCCCAACAGAATAAATAAAGTGCGCGTGAAGAACGGCGTCTCCTGCTTTGAGGTCGTCTGGAAGAAACCAGGTGAAGCAAACAAACGTTTATTTGTGTCCATCAGTAGATTTCATATCACAGTAATATTGTAATATGCAGTTTCCTGTAACACTCCTGAGTGAGTGTGTGTGAGAGGGAGTGTGAGTGTGCATGTGTGTGTGATGCTCGTCCACGGAGCTTGTTAGTGTGTTGTTGTGAGGTCAGACAGGAGGGGTCGGGGGTCACAGGTGCTGGAACAGATGTGTCACCGTGAGGCGCCGGAAGAGCTTCCTCTACACACACCTCGCTCGCGCTCCACAGCTCGACTCACACACACGACAAACATCATTACACCTCCAGAGCTGGTGTGTGCTCTCGCTGGGCTGACAGAGATCCGTGCGTGAGCGGACAACATCAAACATGTGATAAAGGGTCTTGAGAAGTCATGAGAATATGTTAAAGCATGTCTGTATTGAAACACATTCTTACAGTTATGCTTTGAATATTTTAAAATGCTGCACTTTTTCAGTGCTTTTGTCATATTGGAGACATTTCTAATGAGTAAAATCATTCTTAATTCCAAATATTGTTAGCATTTCATATATATATATATATATAATGGCATCAAGTTGATCAAACCCTCAATCCTTATGATGATGAATGACTGACATCATCATGGTAAAATCATGGTAGTGTTAGTGTTTATTATCTGATGATAAGTGTGTGTGTGTGTGTGTGTGTGTGACAGATCATGTGTTATTAACTGATGATAAGTGTGTGTGTGACAGATGATTATGTGTTGGCGGAGGACTGTGAGGATGATGAGGAGGTGCGGACGGTTCGAGGAAGAGTCTCTCTTCAGTCTTGCGTTTCCCGAGATCGTCCAGGACTTCCACCGGGAGAAAGCTGAAGCTCAGGAGAACAAAATCAAGAGTTGGTTCACACACACACACACACACATTGACTCACTCACTCACACACTCCATAGATTTGGTCTGTTCCTGTGGGTTCAGTTGCTTTGACTGTGAAGGTCGAATGGTCTTCCTCAGTGTGAGAGCAGGTGGTGTGTGTGTATGTGTGTGTGTGTGTGTGTGTGTGTGTGAGTGTGTGTGCTGGAGGTTTTCCTGTGTGGAAGTACTGGGATCAAAGAGCAACACTTTAAGAGATTGAGCTCAGAAGCGTCTCAGAATCCCGACGGCTCTCACACACATTCACACACACTCTCACACACATTCACACACACACAGACGCTTTGATTACGCGAGGTGTCGCACAGAAGTCGCCTCTCACACGTCGTCCTGAACCCAAACTACCTCTGTTAAGAATATTCCTGTTTACTTCCTGGTGTTTTATAAACTCAGCCAAAAAATGCAAATAAACTGAATAAAAAAATATAAATAAATAATAAAAATAAATTACTCCTTAATTAGCAAAATTTAAGAAACACAAAAACAACATTCCAACATCACCAAACATTGTCAAATAAAATAAAAGAGCTTTTAAAATGTTAATAAAACTTAAATAAGAGCTGTGCTGTTTGAAAATCAAATAAAATATAAATATATATATATGTGTGTGTGTGTGTAAAAAAAAAAAAAAAAAATATTTCACTTAGTTTCAACATTTCTAATTTTCATTTAGTTTAAGTTGAAGTATGAGAATTACTGAAATTAAAATGTCAATTTGATGATTATGGCTGACAGATATGAAAACCTGTTCACTGATTTTGGGGTTTTCATGAGCTTGAAATCATAAAGGCTTGAAATATCTCAACCTATGAGTGATTTTGATGTGTGTGTGTGTGTGTGTGTGTGCAGAAAAGAAGCCGAAAGCGAAGCAAGAGAAGCCTGCTGATTCCCATGATGCCGTGTCGGATCTGTTTGCTCAGATGTGTCTTCAGACGGACACTGATCCAGATGCCGGACATACCCAGAAACCACCACATCCTGAGATCCAGTGCTCTCCGCCTTCCCAGAATTCCCCTTCCCAGTCGGCTCTGATTGGCCAGCTGCATCTCAGCACTATCGACTGGGATTCTTCCTCGCTCACGGCCTCTCCTGACCCGAGATCTGCGGAATACTCGACTCGCTCTCTCCAAAGACCGGATCATGATGAAGAACAGTCCTGAATCAAATCCGTTCAGTCCCATCAGCGCCGTCTGCTAACCCGAAGCAGAATCCCACCGGCACACCTGCAGAGAAGGTGTGTAAGACGAGTGTGTGTGACAGCGATGCGAGAATCCGACCCGACCACTCGAAGCCCCGAAGCAAAGCCAAGGTCAAATCTGTCAAAATTACCCAGAAATCACCCACTGATGACCAGACGAGGATTAAAACCCCAGAAAAGGAGTGGTTGAGACCGGCGAGCCTTATCCAGGTGCATCATGGGACGCTTGATTCGGAGGATTCGGACGCTTCGGTGGACAGCCCTCGCCCGCTGGCTGAGAGACTGAAGAAGAGATTCGCAAAGTGAGTGATGAAGCACAAGGGACACTGGGAATAATGTTTAACATTTCAATTTGGGAATAAATGTGTGTTTATTTTAATTATATGTGCCTTTATTTATTTATTTACTTTAGTTTGATTTTCTGCACATAAACAAAATCCATCACACAATTACAGATATTATTGAAATATCACGTTTGTGTTTATAGTCTTTAGCAAGTACAATAATTCCATTTTAGGACAAAAACAGAACAAGGTTAAAGTTAAGAAATAAAAAAGGAGATCTACAATTATGGATCTGTCATATGATGCAAATGCATGAATTCAAAATAATGAAAAGAGAAATCGGTGTATATTTATTCATTGTAGTTTTGAATTAGCTGTTTGTATATTTAGTTTAATTTTGGGTTAATATTCAGTAATTCCCTATTAAATGAAAGTGTGTTGTTGCAATAGACACATTATTGAGAAGCACAGATTGCCGTAAAGAACATCAGGATGAAGTCACAGTGTGGTCCTAATCAGGGCATAAACGCCTGCACTTCCTCAGGCCTTGATCATGAGTGACAGGTGTCACACCTTCCCAGACATGAAAGATCTGACAGCTGCGACACACACACACACACACGTCAGACACCAGCGCTCGTCAGTAGAATTCATTATATATATATATAATATATATATATATATATATTATACATTATATATATATATATATTATACATTATATATATATATATATATATTATAAGTAAATATTTTTTGTATTTCTCTTTTTTATCACTCTCAATCAGAAAATACTGTCAACAGACAGAGAAAAATACATTTTCACCTTTTTTTATGAATAAAACGTACAAAATCATGCAAATTATATAACAAATAAACCCCTCAGTGAACACCCTCTCTCTCTCTCTCTCTCTCTCTCTATATATATATATATATATATATATATATATAAATGTAAAAATATAGAAAACTTCATTTTATTTCAGTTATTTGCAAAGCTAATTTCCGTTCTAGTTGAAGTACTTTAAAACTTGCTTCTCATAATTCTTATCTCATCAAAATAGTTCAAATCAAGAAAGCTTTCTTTGCATTTATTATTTGCCATTAATATTTACCATTTCTTATAATAATGAATGACTGTCCCCAACACTGCATTCATTATTACCATTAAGCCAAGTATTTTATAGAAAAATGATTTAACATATATATATATATATATATATATATATATTGTCTTTACAATATAAAAACGCACAGGCCATGATGAGAGGTTTTATTGTTCACGTGTATCATGTGTATGTAGAAGTGTCTGAAATGTAAATTATAAGTACGCATCTGTGAAGTGTGTGTGATTCTTGAGCTTTTGCGCGCGTCTGATCGCATCAGTCTGCTAAGTGCCGCCGTGTCGACTTAAAGACTCATTTCCCACAAAAGGGAATCTAATTATTTTCTTTTCACTTACACATTATCCGCCAACATCGCCTTATTCGCACCCGGGTGTCAAGAACCGCGCGCGTCCCTCAGTCTTCTGCGCATGCGCGCGTCTCTCTTTGAACCTCGCGCTCGTAAAGTTCTCGGGGTATAAAAGAGACGTTTTGTCACACAGGATAGATAGATGGATAAGCTGAACGGGGACATGGCGCGGATCGATGTCGATGCGTACACGGCTAAAGTTTTGTCTCAGTGGGGTTGGAGCAGAGAAGAAGAGGACCGGGCGTTTGGCGACTCTTGCAGCGCGTCCTCGCCGGAGTCCGCGTGCTCGTCCCCGGACGCGCGCTCCAGCAATAGCGGAGGATGCGAGTCGCAACTGAAGCCCAAAGTGAAGATGAGCGTGAAAAGGAGAATGAAGGCCAGCGAACGGGAGAAGCTGCGCATGCGCAGTCTGGCGGCAGGCTCTTCACCAGCTCCGGGATTACCTGCCGCCGGTGTACAGTAGGAGAGGACAGCCATTAACCAAGATACAAACCCTCAAATATACCATTCAGTACATTAAAGAACTCTCCAGCATCCTCGACCAGCAATCTGCGCATGCGCGGCGCTGACAGGACCAACGGTCAACGACGGCTCTCTCTGTGTTGTGTAATTTGATCTGGTCAGTCGTCAAACACATGATCTGCGTTAACATCAGTGGAGCAGCTTGTAGTTTGTCAAGCTACAGCTTCCAAATTGTTAGATTTGAAGAAGCTTGCCACACAAACAAAATGTGTCATTTTACTGGACACTAGCCAGACCGATAAACCAACACCTTCGGGCGAGTTAACTTAGTTCGGGCCAGACGCGTAACCTTGGCAACGCGCGTGGGTTTGATGAAACCGTCTTTAAAGAACCTTTTGTGCAATGGAAAGATTCTAATTGATGTAAAAAAATTTTTTCGTGGAATTGCCGAGTTGTCAGGGAATGTTCCCACAACTTTCACTTTTCACTGTTTAGGTAATTTTCATGATGTTGTTTTACCTGAATAACGTTCTCTTAAAGGGTCAGTGCATGCAAAAATGAAAATATTTTGTTCTCTAATGAATGTTCTAAGAATGTCTTAAGGGTTATGAAAATGTGATTTTAACGTTTTTAAACTACGCAATTGAAAAGGTTTTAGAAACTTTGCAAATGAATCACTGTTTCCATAATTTTTTCTTTCTTTTTTTAGAACATGGTTATGGATGCCGATACAGAATCTTTATTTTTTTTGATTTTAGGTTGCTTTTGTACAGATTTTTGTTTGTTTATTTGTTTATCCACTCATGTTTTACTGATGTAAATATTTCTTGCTGATGCTTGAGTGGAATATCGATGTCTAATAGTAAATATAAATTGTGGAATAAACATATTTGTGTTGATGTAAACTGGTTTTTGTACTTCATGTCAAGATAAAATTGGATTTGAAGCCATATCCATAATAATTTTTTATTTTTTTATTAAGAAATGCAGAAAATGAAATAAGATGGCATTCAATTTACAGACAACTTATATATACTTAATATAATATACTTATCTTAATATAACAAGGGCTTGGACACAATAAGATCAGTACAAATAAAGAAATATATAAATAAATAAAGCAAGTACATTTCTGAACAGTTTCTAAAGTAATAAATAAATAATCATTCTAAAAACTAAAACCTCAATTTTTTGTTTGATTGCATAACAGAACAATAACAACATACACACACAGAGGATCACAATGTATTCAGCTATCCTCTATTACATTCATAATAGCATAAAAACAATAAACAAATAAAATAAAAATATACAGGGGATAACTTTCGCTTTCTAAAAAAATTCTATACATCCGTTTTGCTTTTTTATTTCTTACTTCTTTTAAGGCCTCAAAATAATGCTTGAGTTCAGTTTTAAATAATATAGTGTTAGGTTTATTATTAGTCCATTTCTGTTTGTGTATGTATTTTACATACATTGATCACCAAATTTTGTTCCAAACACTTACTTTTATATAACAAAATGATATCTTTACCAGATAATCGAATCTTTACATTTGCGAATTTAAATATTAGATGTTCAATATCAATCCAAAACAATTGGGTAAATACACGTTCAAAAAATAAATGCTTTATGGATTTTTCTTAATCACAAAAGACACACATACTTGTCTCACTGGGTAAATCAAATGAATACCTTTATATGTACATTCTTTAACTTTATTGGTTAGACAGTATTTACAGACCTTTTCCATTCAATCTAGTTAAATATATCGAGTTCCAAAAAGGTTTGCATTTAGACAATAATGTAGTTCTACGTAATTTGTTAATACAAAAGTTATCAAATTTTATATCTCTAATTTTCACACCATTAATACTTAAACGATTAGCATATAATGGGATAAGACTCAGATATACTGCCTGATAAAAGTTGAATAATGCCACTATGTAGCAATAAAACCTGTTTACGCACAACAGCGATTATCATGACGTATTTCTTGCGACAAGAGCCCTGGCCAATCACAGCGCGCTTGTGTTCGGTGTGGGCGTGGCCCCGCGGTACAATGACGCTCTGACAAAGAGAGAATCAGCAGCGCTCGATGTGACGGTGCGGCGCGGGCCGCCATTTCAAAGCCGAATAAACGCGCGAGGTTTCACGATTTAATAGACGGATGCTCATTTTTTTAGAGTACAGTGCATAACACTTTATATTTTTAAGGCTCGTTGTTTAGAAGAGCTCTCAATCTCATAAGGTAAGTCACGGAAGAAGCGCTGTGAGCTCGAAATAGAGCGTGTGAGTGTTTAATGTCGGTGAGGCGAGCCGTTAAATCACACATTCGCCTTCGTTCATTCTCTTGAATAACTTCAGTTGTTAGCATTTAGCTAGCTGTATATATGTGAGAGATCATTGTTTATTTGTGTTTTTGGCTGATGATTTCGTTCAGCTGTGATTATGGCGACAGAACGACTTTTTAAGCCTGTACAGTAAATCTCTGAATGTGTGAAATTAATGAATTAAGAGCTTGTTATTCGTAGTAAAATCATCCAATTTATGTTATTTTGTGGGCCTAAACATATTTTCAGTGACAACAGTCATCATATTCATGTATGATAACATCATAAACTCCGAGTAAATACATTATTTTATAGTATCCTTTAAATTCAATATACTACGTAGGAATATTTCAATAGAAAAATGGACCATATAATCGTGCTCTCAGGGGTGTATGCAAATTTACATAGAAATATTAAAATTGATCATATTGATGATGTATGCAAGGTGTATGCAAATTCTTATCCAAAAAAATGCTCTCTGCTTTGAGAAACCCCTCCTACCAATATCAGGTGGCAATTCAGGGTGTAAATTAAAGCCTTATTAAAATATAAATTATTGATAAATATATTTGATTGTGATAAATTATTGATTGATACATTTCACGATGAGCCATGAACTGTTAAAATGACTTATATCACATGTTTTCTCTCATGCAGCGTTTCCATTAGCAAAATCTTCTGCAGTTTTTTAGAGATGCTTCATTTTACAGTTGTCCGTGTGCGTTCACACTATTAATACACGGCTTGTGCCCTGAAATCCCCGTGGCCCAGATCAGCTGCTTATATCCCAGCAGGCTGTGCGATGACGGAGGTTCTGGCATGTTAAGCTCGTCGTGGGGCGTCCATGTGCCTCCCGAGGCGAGAGGCCAAAGGAAAACCGTCAAACATTTGACATTGGCGCTTGAATCTGGATTTGGGTCAAAGGTGAAGGTGTTAGGACTGGCGTTAAGGCAGATGTCATGTGTTCATAGTGTTTGCTGCAATTATATGTGACTGACTGGCATCAATTCTCAGCGTACGCTTAAAAAGCACCAATATTTTCCAGATGGATGCCGAAGCGGAGCAGGTGGAGGAGACGACAGAAGTGATGGAGGCCACAGAAACGCCCTCGCAAGAGGAGCCTTCGTCTGACAACAAGTTCAGGTAGGTCACATGACCAAAGCTTCAACTGTCATTGGTTATTCACATCCACCTATTTTTATGCACATTTTTGAGATGTCGCATATAAAAAAGCTGGATAGAAACGTAAAATGTGCATAAAAAACGTCTGTGCTATTGACCCGTCGCAGGGAGTTTGATTGACAGGTGATCTGACCAATCATAATCCACGATTCCACGTGAGAACAAGGTGTGTGTGTGAGAGAGAGAGGCGTGGCTTGTTAGACATGGCAACAGTAACTAAAGGGGGCGGGTCTTTGCGAATGGTCTATTTTTTTTAAATCTTATAACACGACTTTGATAAACTATGACGGAAACACATTTACTGAATAAAGTCCTTTAAAAAACCTCAGCGTCAGCTGTGATTGGATAACTGGAGTAACCAGCGGACCAACGGCATGGCAGCTTCTCATGTTGGTTTGGTGTTTCTAAAACACCGAAGTTGAAGTCTGTGATCAGATTTGGTTTAATTCCCTCCAGAAGCGTCTCACACGAGTGTGTTCCCGAACGCAAGAGAACACGACAGCGTTTATTGTGTTTCGTCTGACGCTCTGTGACACACTCGTTTATGATTGAGGGAAAAACCACCTGATTGCACCCGAAACTGTTATTCTGCACTAATTTCACAGGAAGTGATTTTGTTCTCTTGAACACTTGCTGCTTTATTCGCAAATGTTTTTTGCGATATTCCAAGTTGAATTCGCAACATTCCTACTGTTATGGAGTTAAATAATGACATTATTGTCTTCTGTAGAACTCGTTTCAGGATTGATGAACTTTGCGCAGTTATTGAACTGAATTATGAGTTTTTAGAGAATTTGTCTCATTTGATGAAGTTGATTCCTGAGTATTACTGTGAAGCTGCTTTGAAACAGTTGTGTGTTAATGTGTGGTTTGGTTCTGGTTATTTGCAGAGGTCGTGGGATGAAGTTTCGTGGCAGAGGTGGCCGGATGGGCCGTGGGATTCCGTGGTGGACGTGGGATGATGATGATGATGATGAAAGGCTTCAGACCCCCGGGTCACATGAGAGGAAGAGGCCGCGACGGCTTTACCAATGGATTTGTACCCATGAGGTCCTGCTGAACTGTTCTTCAGTCTTTCCTTAAAGGGATAGTTCACCCAAAAATGAAAATTAGCCCATGATTTACTCTCCCTCAAGTCACTAGAGGTGTATATGTCTTTCTTCTTGTGAATGGCCATTTAAGTTTTGAAGTCCATGATAGTGCATCTATCCATGATGAAAGTGCATCTGTCCATCATAAAGTGCTCAACAGGCCCTGATGTGGTTAATAAAGCCTTCTGAAGTGAAGCGGTGCGTTTGTGTAAGTAAAATATTAATATTTAAACCTATCAACTAAAATAACTAGCTTCCGAAGACGCCCATCCGCATTCGAATTTACTACGGCGACTATTTCTTCATTATATATACACCTAGCATGGCTTGAGGGTGAGTAAATCATGGGCTAATTTTCATTATTGGGTGAACTATCCCTTTAAATAATTGTATGAAGCTGTTTATGAAAAGCATTGTGTCCTCTCTGTGTGTTGCAGGAGGGGCATGGGAAGGATCGTGGCCGTATCCAGACATGCGTGGCCGTCGAGGCGGGCCGACTGGGAATGAACTTGGGTCCGCCACCACCGCCCTCCACCTCATCACATGCACATGAGAGGACCTCCACCACACATGCACAGGTGTCCGCATCACTCCGGCAAACACCGGGACTGCATTCAACCATATGTTCCTTTATTTTAGAACCGTTTCTAAAATAAAATCATCGGGATCACGGCTGGTCAGGACTAAAACTCTGATTAACATGGAAAATATATATATTTCCCCATATCATATATACCCCTTTTCAGTTTGTAAACATAGTAACGTTTTATTTGGGTGAAGCAATCATCTCTTTAGTTCATTTATAGCATCAGATAAACATCCGAAGGAATGAGTTTTAACCACTGGAAAGACATCAGGACACGCGTTTATCAAGCTCAAATCCTCCAACGTTAATCTACTGACTCCTGATGGCTTTGTCGGACAGATATGGTGGATAATGATCGGTCAGATCAAATGTCAATCAAACTGTGATGTCAGTTGTGACGTCGGCGCATTAAGGGTCTCTTTTGGAGCCGGTCTCTAGTGGCCATTCGAGGAACTGCAGATTAATGTCACTTCCGTGTTTGGATTCAAGAGAGACTGGGGCTGTGTTCCAGTCCACTTTTAGACACGCACTTGTGACTTCCCTAAGCACTTCCCCTCGGGGAATCCCTGCCGCCATTTTGAAGTGCGCTCCACTTCGTGAAGTGAACGAGGGAAGTTAATATGGACAGACACTCGTTCCCTCGATTTAGACCGAGGGTCTAAAACTTCATCTGTGCACTTCAGGCATCTATATATCCCACAATGCAGTACGATCGCTACGTAACCACAGATCGTCTAATCACCACAACAAACACTCTATGATCTATTAATTATAATTTATTTATTTTAAAATAACCCAAACACACCTGATATACATGTGGATGCTGCATTAAACAAATTCTTAAAGGGGAAAAAGTAAATAATAAATAAACTCAAGGCTGATTCAAAGTGATCAAGGGCTTAGGACGTTCCAGTTCAGCTCATTGCGGTTAGTAGTGGCACTCGTGTAACGTAAGCAATGACGTACATCTGACTGAACGAGACGCAGGGAAGTTATCGAGTGATGGGCATGCCAATCTTGGACTGGAACTGCAGCATGGATGGCTTCTGCTTGGTGTAAAGTGTGTGTTTGTTTTCCAGGCACGGCCCCGCCTCCCCCTCCCCCCACCGGGACACCCGGCCTTCAGAGGACGGCCCCCACATCCAGGGCGGGGCATGATGCCGCCCGGTCCGCCCCGTTTCTTCCACCCCAGAGGGTAAGAACACACTCCTCGCTCTCACTTTAGGGGCTTTCGCATCGGGTAAGTTCTAAGCATCGAGCCACCAGGGTGTTTCCCGAGAACTAATGTTTCTCTTAGGAACGTTTCCTGGTTGCGTTCGCAGCGCCTGTAGGAACTCTGAAGTGACGTGCGACACGCTTGTAGAGACTTTCATTTTGACGGCGCTGGAGACGGCAGAACACACAGCGCACATGTCTCCTGTTCATCAGTTAACGTTCTAACAGCTCTGACTACATTATTAGATAAAACTGTTATATATAGAAAGTCGACAGTGATGAACAGTTATTAGCGTTTGCCGTGTGGTTTATATTGTAGTGTCGCTGAGCGGAAACACATCATCATGTTCTCTGGATTTTCTCCTCAGTGTAAAGGTTTAGAGGTCCAGTAAAGTTAGTGTGTCCAGTAAATATATAGGCTGAGAATCAGCTTCTTATAAAATGGCGGGTGCTGGTGTTTCGCGTGCGTTCGGCCAATCAGTGAACACTAACGTCACGGACAGCTCCTGATAGCGCTGGTTTAGGCCGAACTCAGGAGTAGGAGGAACATCGTTCCTGCGGTGCGAACAAACACGCCAGTAGTTCTAGGAGCCATGAAAAGGTTCCTCCAGTGCGAAAGCCCCTTTTCTCAAAACACACACACATGCGAAAGAAAGAGTCTCTTCGGGCGTGACCGGTGCAGACCACGGCTAAAATTAAACATACATAGTGCATGACAGCCTGTTTTTCTTGTATTCTGTGTTTTTAAATAACGCATTTGCAAAAAAAAAAAAATGACGAGTCTCGGCGCCTCTTGAGCACAGCAGGCCAATCAAAATGTGTGATTTTATCCTTTCATGCAGTTACCACAACGGATCGGCCCCTCCTCTGCCCCACCCGCCTCCAGGCAGGGGCCAGCGCTGGCCGGGGCCCCCTGGTGGCCGGAAGTTTTAACGCAACTAAAATCCTGTAGCGTTCAATGTCCACCGCTCAGACTCATTTCTGTCCGAACAGACTCGCAGGTCCTTTTACTGTAACAAACACGCTACCTTTTTATATTTTTATATATGTTACTTCATTGGAGGAAAAAAATCCCCTGAAAAACATTTATAGGGACAGTTCACCCAAAAATGAGAATAAGCCTATGATTTACTCCACCTCAAGCCATGCTAGGTGTGTATGACTTTAGTTATATTAAGAAATGTCCTGACTCTTATTTTCAAAGCTTTATAATATGATTTAATGTGTTTTTGTTTTTGGGAGGTCATCAAAGTGCATCTGTCCATCATCAAAGTGCATCTACCCATGATACAAGTGCATCTACACATATAGATGCACTTTTATCATGAATAGAGACACTTTTATGATGGATGGATGGATGTATTTTGCTGGACTTCCAATGACAAACCCATTGACTCCCATTATAAAGCTTGGAAAGACTCAGGACATTTCTTAACATAACTCCCAATAGTGTTCGTCTGACAGAAGTCAGTCATACACACCTAGGATGGCTTCAAGGGCGAAGTAAATCATGGGCTAACTCTCATTTCGGGTGAACTATCCCTTTAAAAGCACTCTCACTCTGAGGAAGAGAAGGACACATGTTCTTAAGTTGATTTAAATGAAGTGTTTTTACTCCCTAAGTGTTGTGTATAGTCAGCGTGGTGCTATCCCTGTGAGCCTTAAACAACCCTGTCCCTTTACTCCAAGAGAACGAGTGAGACTTTAGAGGAGCGAGAAGGGACGAGTTATTCCTCAAGCTTGTGTCGTTGATATTTCTGTACTCCTTGGACGTCTCAAATATGGCATTTACCAAGCAGATCCCTCAATATGTTCATCTTCATGTGTAGTGCTCATGAATTAATAATGATTTAATATCATAAATGTGCAGCTACGGAAGTCAAGTGAGAATATTGCTGTTAAAGTATTCATGTTTCTTTTCTTTGGTTTGGTTGAATGATTGTTAAAATCACAAATACATGGATTAGTTTTTAACATGACCGTAGAGTAGCGCTACGATTTATACTTCTTCTTTAAATAAATATCTCCTTGATTTTCTATTTTAAGGCCAAGTATTTGATTCAAAATAGTAAAACGTAAAGCTAAAACCCCTCTCTGTGTTGAGTTTTGAAGTGTTATGGCACATTCACGTATTGTAACTGATAAAGTCATGTGGATTTGTGAATGTAAATTGAACAGATAACAGCTTTTGACTTAGTTTTGACAAACAAAACAATAAAGTTAAGATAAAATGACCTCTCTTTTTTATTGTTCATTTAAACCAAAAGCTGAATGTCCATTAATGTAATGCATTTCTTTTAAAGTATCTGCATCGCTTCCGAAGCCAAATGGACAGCAATGTAAAGATTTTTACACTATGATGTGTTTCTATATATTTACATCATTGCAGAAATGCATAATAAAGCACATTGTTCTATAATTGAGTTAAAGTTACATTTGAAATGCACTGAATTAAAGTTGCATAGAGGGCTGAAACTCTAGCACAGGCCGGATGTCCAAGGATGTGTGCGTGAAATAATGTACTTTTATTATTCAGCACTTTAGACTCTAAAAGTAAAGTTCAGATGCATAAACGATCACCATCACGCCAGTGAGTTAATAACACTAAACAGACAAAAGTTTGGAGACACTCGATGTCTTTTATGTGTTCGAGAAACAGTGGGATGAAAACGGCTCTTTTAAACCCCTTTACAGAGGAACTTCATGCTTTATTATTCAGTTATGTAAGGAAATTAATGTAAAGGTTACAAAAATACTGTATCTTAGATGCATGTTTGATTAACCACCCCGTGAGAAGAAACTAAATTTAGATTCAATTAAGCCATGAAATAAATTTAAAGGGACAGTGCACCCATATAATGTCTTCTTCCCTCCAAAACTACAAGTTTCTTTGTTTTGATTATGCAGAATTGTACCTATTTACTTCCCTATTATTTTTTCTTCCTCCATTCTATGGATACCAGTACTTTTTTGGACCCCATTGACTTCCATAGCATGAAGAAAATATAATGGAAATCTGGTTACCAACATTATTATTCTTCCTCTTCTTCAGAGAAAGAAACTCACAGGTTTAGGACAAATTCAGTCTGTGCGTCCGAAACTTTTGCCTTGTGTGAAGCCATTAACTTAACGAATAATGTGGATCATTTGATGCGAGAACATTACTCTGATTAATCCGCTTTATTACACCTAATATCTCTGTTACATTCAACATGAATCCGGATGAATTTGGCAGATAATCTAACGACTGTCCGTGACCCGTTTGTGAGTGTTGGACAGTGAGATGTGATGAAGAAGGTGATGTGTGTAACGCTTCGGCTGTCGGTGAATGACTCGGAGGTCGACTCCTTCCGGAAGTGTCAGAATGGCGCTGTGTTCGAGCAGGAAACGTGTTCTGTGTGTTCCTCTGACTCTTCTTGTCTCCTGAAGGGGTGAGACACCCTTCTGGAAGCATCCGGACACTCGTAATGAGGGCCGTCCTGTCTGTCACTCATCTCCTGCAAGCTCCGCCCCCCACGGTGAGAAGCCCCGCCCCCTCGTAACCACGGTGAGTTTGTCTCTCTCTCCCTCAATCTCTCTCCTCTCTTTCAAATTCAAAATTGCTTTATTGGCATGACTGTAAATAAATACAATATTCCAAACGCTTCTAAAATACATTGAATAATCATTAAAAACATCAAAATAATAGACTAAAAAGATTATAACATACCTAAATTGGGAACACTTTAAAATAAGGTTAATTTGCTAATATTAGTGAACATGAACTAAGAATGAACTATACTTCTACAGCATTTATTCATCTTAGTCAATATTAATTTCAACATTTACTAATACATGATTAGATTCAAAGGTTGTGCTTGTTAACATGAGTTCAACATCATGAACTCAGTGTCGGATGTGTTGCTCATGGTTAGTTCATACATTAACTAATAAACCTTATTGTGAACATTTTATACCACATCAATTATCAATTGACCTGTCAATCACACTGAGGAACTTACAAGTGGAAGTTAGTGGTTCCTCCATCATTAGTGTTCATTTCAGTATTAATAAAAGCAAAAGTTACATCTGTTATGTAAAATTATTATTATTATTATGTAGACTCATCAAAAACTGGATTTTCAACACAGGGAAGAAGTCAACAACTGTCCAAAGGTAAAATAACGGACCTCCCTTAATTAATAAACTTTAATAAATAAAATTAAATTAATAAATAAACAGAACAGCCATGAATGCATATTCAAAATGCTTTACATAGAAAATAAGCACAAAATATAAGCAAAGGAAATGAAAAGCGTTAAAAGAGATTAATAATACAGTTAAGAATAAAAACAAATAATAATAATTCTGTCCCAATACAGATGTAACTTCACATGCATGAAATAAAAGCGCTGAGTTGAATTAATTCTCTGAATTATTGCTTCTGTAACGTATTGGTTATCGGCCGCATAAACATGCAAATTAACAGTTATAATAAACTCAACATCAGTCGATCTCTACATCTCTCGTTATGTTGCAATATTTCATGTGAAAATTCAAAATTCATAATCAGTGTAGATTTGGCATATATATATAATGCATTAAATCATGTGTTTCAGTTTTATTGTCAAGCCCTGTGAATTAACCATTTATTAATTGAGTTGAGATGAATTAAAGCTGTTTTACTGACTGAAAGTTTTATCGATGAATGTTTGTAGACGAATCTCAGCGTCACTGAACATTATTTCCACATTTGTGACGCGTCCATAAAAAAAACATGGTAAGACTTTACAATAAGTTAACATAATTTAATTAATCTGAATAAAGCCATATATTCTTACGGCACATTATTATGATTATTAAATGAAAATGTTGATGTTGAAGTCACTGTGTGTCAGTGAGATATGATTTTAGGAATGATTTAGTAAAGGATATAGTAAAGTTGTGTTCATTTGTTAGTTCATGTCAACACATTATTGTACAGTGTTATTTTAACAAATACAACTTTAGATTTAAATAATCTATTAGTAAATGTTGAAAGAAAATAAAGAAACGCTTTATGAATGTTTTTCATTGTAAAGAACCATATTGTGTTTTTATATAACTATAAATGTTACAATTTCTTTATTAAACTTAATAAAAAGTCATTGAGAAGTGTTTGTGTATTATAGGAACCAAAGTTAAAATAAATTATTGTAATATTTGCAGATTCCTTCACATCTGAAACTGGATGTTTTTTAATGCAAACAATGATTTAATGACAAACGGTGCATAATTAATGCATTATAATACATGATATATAACGGCATAAATGTAAGTGTTAAATAGTGTTTTATAGCAGATACTAAAGAAAAAGCCTAATCTCATTTACATTATTCAGATTGAAAGATTCTCCAGAGGGTTTCGCCACGAGCTGACGAACATCCAATCATGTGTCCTTTATCGTTTTTACAGGGATGAACCACTGCCATGATAAACTATATTGAAGGAATATGAACTTCCTGAAAATAGTGTTTTCCTCCAGATGTAAATGTGTCAGTGGTTTACTTGTGTTTGATGGATGTGTCTGACTCCTCTCGCTGTTCTGTGTTCATCATCTCTGTGTGGGCGAGAGAGAGCGCGAGCGAACAGTGAATCATTTGTTTTGATTCAGAGGAAAGAGTCGTTTGGTTTGTGCTGCAGGACCGGTGAGAAAATCTCATCTGAACTACACAATACACACACACACACTCCATCTCTCATCTAATCCAGATCTAGATGTACAGTTCATGTTTCTCAGATGCTGATGTCACTTCCTCTCGCATTAAAGGGATGTTTCTGCAAACTGGTCTTGGTGTTTTTAATTGTCGACTCATGAAAGTTTACTGATTTATTGAATAAGTGAAGCACAGATAAACACCTCAGACATCTATATAGTCCAGATACATTCGTCTTTTTATAATGGAGAGACTAAACTGACAGTATTCTCTAACAAAATGAACAACAGCTGGTCAAACGATTGACCACATCCAGTATATACGTAATCTGAATGTACTGTTTAATCGTTTTGTGTATATATATATATATATAAACACACACATATGCATATGAAAAATGTGTTATTTATAAATGTACAGTATATACATGCAAATATTTCTTAAATATATACAGAATAATTATACACCATACACACACTATGTAACAAATGTTTATTTTTGGATGTGATTAATTGTTGCCCAGCACTAACAATAAATAACAGAATGAAAATATACATCATAACCATGTTGAGAGAGAAGATTAGCTGGTGTTTAAAGGACAACACTGAAATAAAAAGGAAATACACTTATGGTATACAGTTAAATTGTTCAAATATACGCATCATCGGTGTTGTATATCAGAGAATCGTGTGAGTCTCAGCTCGTTCCTCATTGGTTGTGTTCGTCCCACAGGGGCTTCTGGATGTGCTCCGGGATCTTCTCGACTCGCAGTCTATCGAGAACGAGACACACGCGCTTTACTAACTTACACACACTTGTAATATCGCACTGGTCTGTTTGTACAGTGTGTGTGTGTGTATGTCGTTACCTTGGTGATCTCCATGGCGACGCCCTCGGCAGATTGCGCTGGATATACTCCAGATAAACCCGCACGCCTGATCCCGCTATTCCAGAAATCTGGAAGTCACAAAGATGTTGAAATGACCCGGCATTTAAAGAGTAAAGATTTATATTTTTTATTATATTATTATTATACACATACACACGTACAAATAAACCCTAGCTTAATATATAGCCTGTATGTAATAAAATAATTTTTTTGAGAATCACTGAAAACTTTGTAATGAACATACGATTCTTTTTAAGTTACGCTCAAGGATAGTCTGTGCTGCGTGTGAACACACTCCGTGTGTGTGGTGTTGCGTGTGAACACACTCGTGTGTGTGGTGTTGCGTGTGAACACACTCGTGTGTGTGGTGTTGCGTGTGAACACATCGTGTGTGGTGTTGCGTGTGATCACACTCGTGTGTGGTGTTGCGTGTGATCACACTCCGTGTGTGGTGTTGCGTGTGATCACACTCGGTGTGTGGTGTTGCGTGTGAACACACTGGTGTGTGGTGTTGCGTGTGAACACACTGGTGTCGGTACAGAAGTGCGGTTCACCTGGATGAGCCGGCGGTGTGTCCCCATCTCGTACTGGGCTCTGTGCTTCTTGAAGATGTGAACGGACTTCAGCAGGGTGAGCTTATCGATGTGTTTGGGCGGCTCGAACCTGGACACAGAACAGCACGTCCAGCCTTCGCTTCAACACCATCATATATATATATATAAATGAGTTCAGCTTGGTAATACTCACACTTTCTCCAGGGTGAGTCCGAGCTCTCGAGCGGCCAGAGTCGCGAAAACTCATAACTGTCCAGAACTGACCTATCGTGACCTTTGACCTCCACTGACAGCCTCTGATAGAGAGTGTCCGGCTCCTCTGTCACCTGTCAATCAAATATACATGCTTACACATTCACATGCTACAAACACTTTGACTTTAATCACAGTCATATCAAACGAATTTAAAAGCAGATACTCACGACAGGAGACGGTGATGTGTGGATCAACCTGAAACAAACAAACATTTATGCCACTAAAGGATGTTTAACTTCTATACAATGGGGTATAACTCTTTGAAAGAGATACGTGTGAAACTGACCGTGTTTGATGCTGTACTGCAACAGCCTGTGACACAGAACAAAAGAAGAGTAAACACCTGAGCTCATGTAGTAACAACGAGACGGATAAACCGTGTGAGAGAGTCCGCAGTACCTGTAAGAAGTGTCTGTTAATGGTCTTGGACAGGACGCTCGCCATGGAAGCCGCCATGTTTTCTGCCTCGACAGGCGGAAGGAAGTGACGTCTAACGTCAGGGAATCGCAGTAATAATCTGATTAGACACTTTTACAAACAAACTATAACCCTTGATGAAAAACTAGTTCATTTATTTTATTACGTGTAATGATTTATTGTGACAGATTAACTGAATCGCTAAAACACTTTATTGGCAATAGTTTATTTCAATTCAACCCACATAATTAATTTCCATTGATTATGAACATGAACATTTTGATTACAATCACACTGAAAACACCGAAATAAATAAAAGAAAAATAAATGTAGGTTTTGTAGCATGCTCCATTTCTAATTTATACTGGTCAATGTTAGATGAACGCGCAGAAATAAAACACTTATGAAGCATTTCGATTTATAATTCATTATGAGGAATTTCCTTCAGTAAAAAGCTATGAAAACATCCCGTATTAAAGTAATTTTTAGTAAGTAGTATTTTTTTTTGTTTATTGTTCCCTTCGCCTCTTGTTCTTGCTTATTTTTATTGAAATATAAATCTAAAAACTAAATGAATAAAATTTTGAGACACGATACTCACTGTGAATATTTTTTTTTCTGTTATATTAGTTTAAAACACGTTCTGGAAATAAATCACTGAGGGGGAAATATATGTGATCATATGGTGGTCACGTGACCCAGCGAAGCGGCCCAGGCATCATCAGGATCAGAGACAGCAGCGCTAAAAACACACTCTTCTCACATCCACACTCACAGGTAAAGATCGCCACAGCTTCCCTTGGGTTTCGGTATCATCCCTAGCCCGGTTCCGTTCTTCTAGCTCATCCTGCTATTCTGTTTTATAGTGGAAAAACAATGAGGGAGCGCGCGAAGTGAGTGTAGCTGCCGAGCTAACAAAGCCAGAGACGCAGAAATGCAGCAAAGAGGGTTTTATTGACCAACGGGATGATCACAAAAGCGTTTTACTAGACGAATCGACCAAGTACATGTAAAGATTGCATCTAGACGGATTTCTCAGAAGTGTCAGCTGTTAAATCTAACAAGCACGTATTGTGTGATCATGTTGGTTTTATGTTCTCGAGTTCATCAGGATCGTTTAATAATATATACTTGATTTTCAAAACATTGGTGTTGTTTTGTTGGATCTCTCATGAAGCATTTAAAAGAGGCAGCATTTGTGGTGTTTACTTGTGAACTAGAGCACTGAATGAGGGGTCGTTTTTATAAGATATTTCTTTAATTCTTCGTTTTGTGCTGCTATACTGTAATTTCGGGATTTTTCGAAATTCTGCGGAATTAAACCGCCATTTATTCCTCAAAGAAAGTATTTCTGCTTACCTAACATATTTAGGTTTTGAGTTTAAACTGATAACCATTCGAGACTTTTACGTTGTAAGTGACGCTCATCATCATCATGATTAATTGTGCTGAATTCTGAATCGCTAATTGTGTTTGTGTCTGCTGTTGTCCTCTACAAAGGAATCCCCGACGCTGATTGGCCGGTGGCTCCTCTGATGCGATGACGACACGCGGTGGAGAATCCCGTGCGCGCGCTGCTGCCACCACGAGCACGAGGACCGGAGCGTTTTCATCCGTCGGTGACGTCACCGCGAACGGGGCATCGTGCGTAATGACATCATGAGGTTAAGCTGCGAGCCTGAAGGAGGGGAAAGTTTTCTTTGAGACTTGGACATTTTCAGCCTGTTTGTTGCTGGGAGTCGGACACACAGGTGAATTCCTGCTCGGAGATCCGGGCACTTGTTGCGTTTGCCTGTCAGCATGATAATATATGTGCCTTGTTAGTAGTTTTATGCAGTTTTGCGGATGCATTCGGGCCGAACGTGGTTGTGAACAGGCCGCCGCTCTCACCTGGACCCCAAGGACCCGCCGGTGAGCCGGGTGACCTAGTGGATTTGCGTGAATCCGACCGCGCAGACATGTTCGCCGCAGTGGAGAACGGCCCCGTCCTGTGCAGCGACTCCAACATCTTGTGCCTGTCCTGGAAGGGTCGCGTTCCCCGCAGCGAGAAGGAGAAGCCCGTGTGCAGGAGACGCTATTACGAGGAAGGCTGGCTCGCCACGGGGAACGGCAGGGGCGTCGTGGGCGTCACGTTCACCTCCAGCCACTGCAGGAGAGACCGGACCACCCCACAGCGCATCAACTTCAACCTGAGGGGACACAATAGTGAGGTAGGGCTCCAGATTCAGGTTTCCTGTGGCCAGATTTGGGGAAAAAGGCATTTAAAAACAAAAAAAGTGATTTCAAGTGCTTTAGAAAGTAAATGTAATGACTATTTCAACTCTTTCATATTGATCAGAGCTCGTGTGAATATGATTTTTTATTTTTGTGTATTTTGCATGGTTAAAATTGAAAAATTCTTCAAATTGTAATTTGCATTAAAATTGCATATAGAAAAGGCCTTTAAAAGGAAGGCATTTACATTAAAAGTCATTGGTCAAAAAGATGAGAGATCCTTGCAAAAGACAACATATCATACGCATAATATGTTTAAAGTCCCCATGAAATCAAAATGTTTTTGTCTTTTAGTGTAAATATGTTAGCCTCAATGTAATCTGAGCTAGTGCGCTCCAAAACAATCACAAAATTACATTTTAGAAGATAAAAGCATTCAAAACTTAGTCTCTCACTTCTGGATCAGTGGTTTTGATGACATCATCACGTTGTACTTTGGCTTCTCGTCAGATTTTCTGTTCAATAAAATCTGAAGCTCCGCCCTTTTCATTAAAAACAGATGCTGAAGCTGCTGCTGGTCAAATATTACTGTGTATGTAATAGTAAAATTACTCGTTTTTAAAATTATCAAAAGTAAAAAGTATGTCAATGCATTGTTTTATTACTGTTGTATGTAATACCTTCAGTACTTTTATCTCTAGGACCTCGACAGAAACGTAGTGGAGAATAAAAGTAAAACGTTTCCAGACTATATAATACTCAAGTACAGATACTCAAAGTGTACCTAAGCACAGCACTCGAGTAAATGTGCTTTGTTAGTGCCTGGGATAGGGCCGGATTCAGACGATGTTCACGCTAGTGTCACGTGATCGAGGCGACTCGAACCAGAAAACGGATCAGATCCTTTGGATTTGCACAGAATGCTGTATTTTAAAGCGATATGGAGGAAACTGTCTTTAATGATTCTCAACGGCCAGCTGTGATAGAAACAAAACGCTATTGGCTATTTCAAAAAAGAGGGAGGAGCTGTTTGATATGCCCGCCCTCTTCCCTGTTCTCGTGGAAATGACATCTTTACACTGAATAATGCCGCTCGTTTCATACGGTGGCGTATTGCATTCACTTGAAGAAAAAAAATCTACTCTGTTTTTCTGAATTAACAAGTTAATTTTTCATGAGAAAAATTTTTTTGCTCTGTTTTTCTGAACAAGTTAATTTTTCATGAGAAATTTTTTTTTGCTCTGTTTTTCTGAACGAGTTAATTTTTCATGAGAATTTTTTTTTTGCTCTGTTTTTCTGAATGAAAAAAATTTCTTATGAAAAATTAAGTCGTTAATTCAGAAAAACAGAACAAAAACTTTTTTCTCATGAAAAATTAAGTCGACGTTTAATTCAGAAAAACAAGCAAAAACTTTTTTTCTCATGAAAAATTAACTCATTAATTCAGAAAAACAGAGCAAAAAAAAATTTCATGAAAAATTAACTCGTTAATTCCGAAAAACAGAGCAAAAAAAATTTCTCATGAAAAATTAACTCGTTAATTCAGAAAAACAGAGTAGATTTTTTTCTTTAAGTGAATGCAATACGCCACCGTAGTTTCAAGGCACTTCAGTGGGTCTTTATCTTAAGAAACGCTTCGAGTGAATAGGAAACGCTGTCGCGTTCACCGAGCCGTTGAATCATGGGTAGTGGGTGTGGAATCAATCAATGATGATGCTGGGTAACGAGGTCTGTCAGGTTATGAGGGATGAGATCGTAACTCTGCGTTTGGTTTGATCTGTGTACTGATCATTTGATCCTGCAGTATTTCGTAGAATCCCCAAAATGACAGTATAGCAACACAAAACCAAGAATTAAAGAAATATTTTAGAAAAACGACGATCCCTCATTCATTGATCATTTTTATTAACTTTTAGTAATAAATGTGAGTGAGTGAGACAAAACAGTGACTACGTTTACATGCAGCCGATTTTCGGGTTAAGGTCACTTTGGGTTTCTGAAACATTAGGGATAATCCGTTTACATGCGTGAGCAGAGGGAGTTTCTCCTGTATACATGGAACTGCAATATCCCGCTGTAAACAGCGACGCGCGGTTAGCGTCTTAGACGTACAGACGCAAAATGCGTCATTTCCGAATCTTCTTCCTGTATCCAAAGACAACAACAGCAGCAGCTGCACGCGGATAATGATGAATAGTTCGGGGCAGATAGCGATCGCCTTTGTTTGCGCTGATGCTGGTAATGTTACTGAGCTCGCTGCAAAAGTATGCTGTGCTGCGTCTCGTCATGTTTACTTCCGGTATAGTGCACACGGATTTTTGTATGCGCCAAGAAGTTTCTCTACTCAAAAGACCAAGATTCCTTGTGAATAGAACATGCGCAGAACAAATCACGGTACGCGTTTACATGAGCAAAAATTCGGGTTAGAAAGGGGTACCCAGGTATAATATCCCGTTTTTTAAAATCCGGGATATGAGCATTTTTCGGGTTTTTGCCGGTGTTTACATGGGCGTTCGCGACAGGGTTATTGCTAATCTCCCGGTTTTGAACGGGTTATGGGCTGCATGTAAACGCAGTCAGTGTGTTACTCCACTGGTCCTCTCTGTGTTGTTTGAGGATGCGCCACAGTCGTCATGGCAACTGCCAATCAGAATCCAGAAAACATTCAATGTAAACTCATTATAGTTAAAGACAAGTAATTAAAATACAACATATACTGTATATAAATTGAAATGACCCAAATATGCAGGGTGGTCAGTCACATGTAAATGAAGCAAAATTGATGCTATTATATTTTAGTGTAGGCTGGAATTTGGGTTATTATCTATAACTTAAAACTCTTAACATTTCTGTTAATTGATACAAATCTGAAAATTATAAAGAAGCACAGGAA
This sequence comes from Hybognathus amarus, assembly GCA_030378365.1. Taxonomy (NCBI): domain Eukaryota; kingdom Metazoa; phylum Chordata; class Actinopteri; order Cypriniformes; family Leuciscidae; genus Hybognathus; species Hybognathus amarus. The sequence continues at coordinate 404,349 of JAQIUQ010001055.1, read as the reverse complement.
ACACTTTATATTACAGTGTCATTGTTACATGTAGTTACCATAGTAATAATTATGCATAATTACATGCAAATAACCCTTAACCAAACCCTATAGTTGCTTAATATGACTCAGTACTCAGTTCAAGATAAAAGTTGAACTTTTACAAACATGTGTTCTTGAGACGTTCATTTCTCTGTTCCTCTTGTGTTTTGAATACAAATACACTTTCTAAACGAACAGTCGATGTTTCATCATAAAACACTAAGATAAAGCGCTTTCTTTCGCCACGCACGTGTTCATCACGTATAAAGAGAGCAGAAAATAGATGTGGGTAAAAATAAACCGGCTGTAATCTGTTCTCTGTTGGGATTCTTAACCTTGTTGCATCTTTAAAGCGTCTCGACATCTGCCTCTCATATGAAACGTATTCACACACACACACACACACTTTCATTCTTTATGTGTAAAGTGAGGCCAAATGCCTCTAAAAATAGTAGTTTGGGAGACGGGGAATATTAGCTGATCTAGTTAGTGGCCCGTTTAAGACACACAGGAAATATTTGATCATTTGAGCTCCTTTTCTCCTGTTTATGGAAGTAAAATAATGACAAATGTTTTTGAAAACAAAAAAGCTTGTTGAATTGCACTTGTGGATTACCCATGCACAGTTTAATGGGCTGAAATCAACATGGTTGTATATGCTGTGAATATTTCATTTCACACACGTTTTCATTAAATTCCATATATTAACCTTTCAGATTTCACTTCCAAAATATTCATTCTGTTTAAAAACACAACGACCGGCTTTACAAATTCACTTCCACAAATTCGACAGAAAAATGCAATGCTTTAAAATGCAGGCATGTTTAATAATGCAATGCATATTTTCTCCAACATGGTTTTGTGTTTTCAAAAACATTTGTCATTATTTGACTTCCATATTTACACTGCTATTTTTAATGCACTGAAAGCAGACGATGACAAACAAACCAATCGAAGGATCTTAAAGCATTTCCATGAGACTTTATTTCCTCCTTGTGTTCCACTAAATAACAGATGCATGTTTGGAACGACGCGTGTTTGGATGACTCATGTTTTCGTCCTGTTACAAGTTAAGTCCACCTTATGTAACCAGATCATGGGTCGCGTCTGAGGTCACAGAGAGAGTCTGTTACTGGACAGGAAGTCTTTACGCATGTGATGCATTGCATTAAATATGGGTTCCAACAATTCAGTTTCTGTAAGTGCAGCACTTCTGTGTTGTAGGTCACACACACCTCACACACATGACCAGCGTCGGCCTGGTTATAATGCATGCATGCACATGTGTTGTTACAGTAAAAGTGGCCTATACATTATTGTAAATAAATGTACGCAGTGAAAGAGTGCAAGTGTTCGTCTAAATGAATGATATTTTCAGCTTCAGGATCATGAATATTGTTATTCTGGTGTCTCTATTGTTCATTGGGTTCTAGTCTATTCATTCACACACACAATGTAATATCAAATTTAGCATTTTAACCAACTTTTCATCGTTCATCATGTGTCTCGGAGTATGGCAGTAATATGGTGACGTGACGTGAGGGTCTGATGAACGTCACGCGGTAGCAGGAGATTACTGCGTCTCTGGTTTCTGCTCTTACCTCCAACAGAAACACTCTGATCTCAGTATAGACCCATGTGTTTTTACCTGCGTCTCTGGCATTATGGGATTGCTCACATGCAGTGTGTGTGTGTGTGTGTGTGTGTGTAGGGTTCATACAAGGTGCTTAAAGAAATGTAAGTCCTGGAAAAGCCTTGAAAACAGTCACATTTACGAAGAGGTGCTTAAAGTGCTTGACTTAAATACAATATATATGAAATTGTATTTTTAATAAACCAACATTACATTATAAAATATTTATTGAACAATACTAGCATTATAATCTTTGTATTTAATGTATAATGTTGTATTTTGGATACATTATATCTGTAATATGAGTTTTAAAAAATGCTGAAGTACTCAAGATATTGTTTGAGAAGTGCGATCTCTCGTTATGCTCCTTGAAAACCAAGAAAATTAGTCCTGTAATTTGAACCCTGGTTTATGAATTATTGTTTCTCACACTCATATCGGTTGATCACTTAATATAAATACATTTTTATATGTGTTTATTTATATATACTTTCATTGGCTGGGATTTAAATATTTAAAATAAAAGCATAGCTCTGCATAACAAAATTAAAATAATTAAAATTGCACTGAGCAGGTTAATGCGCTTTCTTTCTTTTTGTGTCTATTTTACCCAGAATGCACTGCAGCATAGTCCTACTTAAGATAGTCAGAGTCTCAACGGTCTGATTTAGATGTAGTCATAGTTTTGTCCCCAGGTTCAGTGTTTGCTCTGTTCTCTTGTAGGTGGTGTTGGTGAGGTGGAACGAACCCTTCCAGAAGCTGGCGACCTGTGACACGGACGGGGGGATCTTCGTGTGGATCCAGTACGAGGGCCGCTGGTCTGTAGAGCTGGTCAATGACCGAGGAGCGCAGGTGAGGCCAAGACCATCGTCGAGCTCACCTTCACGTTTCATGTGCTGTACCTCACTGACCCGTCACAGGGAGTTTGATTGACAGGTGATCTGACCAATCATTATCCGTCATCCACCGAATCCGCCATTTTTGTCCGACAGAGCCATCAGGAGAGTTAGTAGATTAACGTTGGAGGATTTGAACTTGAGAAACGGTGTGTACTGACGTCTTTCCATGGTTAAAACAACCTTCTGATGTTCATTGATGTTTATTTGATGCTCTAAAGAACTAGAAGAGATGATCATCACGAGCGGCTGAAACTGAGTGATCTCACACACATTAAACAGCCATGAATCTGTATTTATTCTTTTAAATTTCTGTAAAAAATGACCAAAGTTGATATGTAATGTGTGTTTCACTGCATGGGAACATGGTGAGTGTGAGAGAGGCGTGGCTTGTCGGACATAGCAACAGTAACTATATGAAACAAACTAAATGAAGAACTTTTTACAACAAAAATGAAACTTACTCAGGCTGGACTGTGACTGTTCTTCTAGACACAAACGTTATTTAGCTGTTATCTCAGACGCGATCTGTGTTGTATAAAGCACTGTGTGAATAAAGATGGCTTGACTGTTCCTGCGCAGGTGAGTGACTTCACCTGGTCACATGACGGCACACAGGCGCTGATCTCCTACCGGGACGGGTTCGTGCTGGTCGGGTCGGTGAGCGGGCAGCGCCACTGGTCCTCTGAAATCAACCTGGAGAGTCAGATCACATGTGGGATCTGGACCCCCGACGACCAGCAGGTAACCGACGACCTCTGACCTCTCAGTAGGGCTCTATGAACGAAATCTGCATTATTTCCCCCAAAAAACACTTTTATAAAAATTTGATTCTGTTTGAATGTTTCTGGATTCCATTTTATATTCCATTTAAAATGAATCAAAAAGCACATCTAATTAATTAAAATCATGCAACTTGTGCAATTAAACAACACTTTAATTAATTAATAAAAGTTATAAACATAAAAATAGGGCTCTATGAAATCTGATATATATGTATATGTTTAATTCAGTTTTAATATTAAAAATGCACGTCTAATAAATTGAAATCATGCAGTTCATTCAGTTTAACAGTAATTTCTTAAAAGGTGAACAAAAATTACATTTTTGGGCCCTATTAAAATTTTATATTTAATTTTTTCCCAAATTCTGTTTTCTGATTTAATTTCTATGAATTACATTTTTCATGGTTAAATTCAATTTTTATTATCGAAATGTCTCTATTGACTTTTTTTACTAACAACATTGTAAAATGAAATGGCCCTATGAAATGTTTTATTTTTTCATAAATTCATTATTATTGCCTGTTTTTATTTTTCTAGATTTGATTTAATACACAGTTATTCTCAAACGGTGGATTGAACTGTGTTTGCTGCGTCTCCTCAGGTGTTGTTCGGCACGACGGACGGTCAGGTGATCGTCATGGACTGTCACGGCCGCATGCTGGCTCATATCCTCCTCCACGAGGCCGAGGGCATCGCCAGCATGGCCTGGAACTATCCCAGCTTCCTCGTGGAGGACAGCAGCGAGAGCGACACGGACTCGATGACCACACACCTCTGCAGGGTAACGCCGGACCCCCTGAAATCAAATACATTTCTAGCTTTAGTATCGATATGTTAGCTGGAATGTAATGAATAAGCTGGTGTGCTCCAAAAACAATGACAAATGCACATTTAGGAGATATAAGCATTCAAAGCTTATGATGTCACCGCTTCTGTCCAATCAAAAGCTCTCTAGAATCTGAAGCTCCGCCCCCTCTGCTATAAACACGGTTTGAACATAAAAGACTAAACTTGTGTGTCTGTGTGGGTAAAGTGGCAAACACACACACGAGCTGTTGTAGCTCCGCCCCCTGTGCCGGGAGCAGCAGCTTATTTGCATTTAAAGGGACACACACACAACAATTGTGTTTTTGCTCACACTCAAAAAGTGACGATTTTAACATGCTACATATATATCTGTGGGGTATTTTGAGCTAAAAATTCACACACACACTCTGGGAACATCAGAGACTTATTTTACATCTTGTGACAAACGGCGTTATACCACCCCTTTAAAAACAAGACATAGAAGTCACACTGCAGGACTGCAAAACGATTCAATCGCATTAATCAGCTGTCGGCGAACACGTCAAACTAACGATCAAAGACTTCAAAGGATCTGAGGAATCTTTCAGGATTTGCTAAATTAGTCTCAGACGGCCCGATCGTGGTGAAAGTGTGCACCCGGCCGGATTTAGTCACTGAATAATCTATTTTACAGCTCGCCTCGGGACGCAAATCGATTTTGAGCTCATGCTGGGAGTGTTAAAGAGATTTATCATCGTACCGCCTCTTCGTTTATTACAAACATATAAAACAAACCATTAGAGCAATAATGTTCTCGCCTCTTTCAGGCTGTAGGTTCCCTTGTAAATAATGCAGATGTACAACTGTGATTTTAGTGTTATTAATAATTTAAAGTAGCTTTTAGTTTTATAGACCGGTGCATCACTAGTTCACAATAATAACCCTGTCTGTGTGATTAACATTTCATTGTTTACCCTTTACATAAAGATTAACATTAGTAACTAACCATGAGTACGTTTGTTACTGTATGGTGTTTATTAATCTTTATTAATATTAGTTCATAAAAATACACGTTAGTTCACTAATGCTGATAAAATGTTAGTAAATGTTGAAATTAACATTAACAACGATTAATAAATGCTGTATACGTACAGTTCATGTTAACTAATGAACGTTATTGTCAAGTGTTAGCGTTTACTTAAACAGAAAACATCACAATCAGAAGGAAACGACCCCTGAACCCCTTTCCTCTGCAGGTCACAGTCTGTGCATCCCTAGTTAGTAACAATAACCCAGAAATGAACAGATTTTGAAGGAAACGACCCCTGAAACAGGCTTTCCTCTGCAGGTCACAGTCTGAAGCCGGTGTTGACCGTCTGCTTCACGTCGGGAGACATCAGTCTGATGAGCAACTACGATGACCTCTCACCCACGGTGATCCGCACTGGCCTCAAAGGTTCTTCTTTATACATTTCATCTGTTTATTTAGTCGCTTTACTGCAGAGCTTATATTTGATGAAGTTTGCATCACTGATTTTGATATTTTACTGTATCAGAGAACAGAATGAATCTATTAAAATGCAAATTGATTTCCTGTCGAGTGTTTTTAGACTGGGGGAATCAATACAATCTAAACTAATCATTACTGATGGTGTGTATATATATATATATATATATATATGTGTGAATGATCGTTGTTACTTGCTATTTTTTAAAGTGCCCCTATTATGCATCTGAGATCAAAAACACTTTTTTTTTCTAATAATCTCACCCTCATTTCCTCTCAGTGTCTGAAACGCTTCGTCTCTCTAAGCTCCGCCTCTCTGAGAGCTGCTCTGCTGTGATTGGTCATTATCATGTCCGACTCTCAGCTCTTGATCACAGTGATACGAACAGTGACGGTGGCGTGGGTTTCACCGTATCGATCTCAGAGAACAGCGTCTCCTCCACACGAGCTCAGATACACTACAGTGTTTGAGGGCGGAGCTAAGAGACGCTGCTCAGCCAATCAGGACCGGCGGCTGGAGACTGGAATAACTGACTCGTTATAACAGATCAGAATTGACAATAAGCTTTATTTGATCGTTTGAATCTTTGCAAACCTTTTACATTCACAGCTGCATGAAAGGGGCACTTTAAATGTTTTTACTGATGATAAAATGTATAAAGTACTCTTTTCTGTACATAAGTAATGTGTGTGTGTGTGTGTGTGTGTGTGTCAGATGTGGTCGTGCAGTGGTGCTCTCAGGGCGACTTGCTGGCTGTTACTGGGATGGAGAGACTCGTAATGACCTCTGACCCTTCCCAAATGACCCGAAATGCCATTGTGAAGTTTTACAATGTTAGTGGTGAAAACATTTATTCACTGGAAACACCTGCTCAGGTGAGCGTTTGCTCTTCTAAACACACACACACACACACACCCTTTACACTGACTGTAATAACGCATAATACATTTCACATATAATTACCAAGAAGAACACATTTAATTAAATCAGTAATTTTGAAGGAAAAAACTTGTTTCTAATACAAAAGCTGAGGGAAATTTGACATCCAACGTAATCAATCTCTCAATATTTTCCCTCTCATAAAAATGTGGAATCATGGGATTTTTTTTCTTTTACTATTGAAACAAATGTGATTGCAAAACGTATAAGTTTAAATGTACCCAACTACAACTTCCACTTCTGACAAAAGGGTCCGTAGTAATTTGTGGTTTTGTTCCTCTCTTTGTAAGTCGATGTGTAAAAATGTCGTATTAGCAATTTAAGAAAAAAACGCGTTATATTTTTTAAAAAGTACCGTAAACCACCAGATGGCAGCAAGTGACCGTCTTAAAGAGTGAGTTTAGTCATTTATTCAAATGATTTGTTCAAACGATTGATTCGTTCAGGAATAAGGCAGTTGTTTACGAACAAGTCTTTGAATCTTTGACTCATTTGATTCATTCAAGAATGAGTTAGTTGTTCATGAATGAGTCATTGAATCTTTAACTCATCCTATTCATTCAAGAATGAGTTAGTTGTTCATGAACGATTCTTTGATCATCCGATTCATTCAAAATGCTGAATAATCAGTAATGAAAAAACACAGTTGCTATGAGATGATTCTGCTGTGATCTTTAGGAATTATTTTTGGTTTGACTGTATGCTCATGTGTGTTCAGAGGCCGATCAGTACGCTGTGTTGGGGCCATCGAGACTCGCGTCTGTTTCTGGCTTGTGGCCCGGCGCTGTACGTGCTTCGAGTTCGAACACAGAGTCGCCAGCCTGCAGATGCTGTGCCAAAAGGCCATCGCCAGCGCGGTTCACGAGGAGAAAGACGTGGCCAAGCTCAGCATGCCCTCTCGCCTAAGCACATACGTGTCTTCTGCCTTCGCTCCCACCGTGAAGGTGCAGACTGAACATCCCTTGCACTTTACAGGCTCAGTGTCTGCACTGCAAAAAACGATCTTCTTACTTAGTGTTTTTGTCTTGTTTCCAGTGCAAATATCAAAAAATTCTGCTTTTACTAGATGAGTCAAATGACTTTAGAAATCATGTACTGTTTTCTGGGTGAATTAGCAAAATTAAGTGAGTCGATGCTTAAAAAAAGCCAATGGGGTAACAAAAATAATGTTCATTGAAACTGAAACCCCATTGGCAGATAATTGTGCCTGTTTTAAGGTTGTGTCGTTTATTCTGTATTTCAAGGACATTTTATGTGCAATAATATTTGAGGTAACACTTTATTTTACAGTGTGCTTGTTACATGTGTTACATGTACTTACCATAGTAATAACAGTAAATTATGCAGAGTTATAATTATATTCTTCATGCATAAATATAATAATTTTGCATAAAGAATGCTTCCTATTCTTCCATTTATCTTTGTTTTCCTCCCTTTAGCCTCCCATCCCTGATCCCAACAACATGCGAGACTTTGTTAGTTATCCAACCACGGGTAACGAGCGTTTGCACTGCACCATGAAGCGCACCGAGGACAACCCTGAGGTCGGCGGCCCATGCTACACTTTATATCTGGAGTATCTAGGAGGGCTTGTTCCTATTCTGAAAGGCCGGAGGATCAGCAAACTTCGCCCTGAGTTTGTCATCATGGACCCAAAGACCGATGGGAAAACAGGTGTGTTTATACAAGTACCAAAATGCCCCTTTTTATTTACAAGAAGTGTGTAATTCTTATACTGAATGTGATTATTTCATGGTATCTGTAAATTGTGTGATGCATTTAGTTTATGTGGAGAAAATCAAAATAAAGCCTAGTTGTTTCTTTATCACAGATGAAGTCTATGGCAACAACTTCATCCCCTCCATGATCGACAGCTGCAATTGCTCAGATTCCAGTGACATTGAGCTCAACGATGATTGGGTTGGAAAGAAATCACCAAAGATCTCCAGAGGGAGCAAGTCTCCCAAACTTCCCAGGTAATGCATGTGATTTAGATTTGTGAGAACATTGTTGGGCTGTATTGCTTTTCCTAAAGTCCCCCTGTAGTCTAAAATTGCATCCTTTAAAACTCATCTTTGATCACCAAAATGATGCATTAATCTTTACGCCTTAAAATAGCTCGAGTGTAACTCGTCCCTCATTTAGTATGCACGGTTCTATGAATATGCTAATGAGCCTGCCTCCACTCACTCACTCAGCTTGACGATCACACGTTGATCTGATTGGTTACAAGGTCGTTTGTGACGTCAGAAACACCAGCGACTTCAAACGTTTTTTTTTTTTTTAGTTTACTGCAGTTTTAAGGAGGAAATACTCAACAATGCTGTCAACTCATGAATTTACACATGGTGTGTGTTAAAGCATATTAAAAACACCACATACACACAAACAACATTAAACGCTTGATTTTCACCACAGGGGGACTTTAACTTATATATGGCTAATTGATAATGCATTGAGATGCAAAAACATGATCATATGCAATCACTTGTAACAATAAATAAATCCTGCTTTCCTAAAATAAAGCTTCAGAATTGCATAAGAAACACTGTTGCACTGCATGCTTCTACAAACTCACCTTGAACTCTTTTCTTCGTTTGCTACCTTCTCTGTAGAGACTTAAGTGTGTCCCTTTACCAACAGGATAAATATAGATCCCCGCAAGTCCCCCAAAATCTCCCGAACCACACAGGAAATATCCCGATCGCCACGGTTACCCATTCGCAAGCCCTCCATTGGCTCTCCGAGTCTGACTCGCAGAGAGTTTCCCTAGATGACATCACACAGGTACTGCATTTTTTTAGTTATAAACCACATTTTGTAAAAACATCTCTATATTAATGTTTATGTCTCCTTGCTTTGTAGCACAATTATCTTGCGCAAGTTACGTCTAACATATGGGGAACAAAGTTCAAAATTGTGGGTCTTGCAGCATTTTTGCCTGCAAATCTTGGTGCAGGTATTGTGTTTTTTTGTATCTCAAGATTTGTGGTTATTAGGGGTGTAACAATACATTGTGTCATGATATACGTATATCGCAATACAAAACTGCGACAATAATGTATCGTGGATAGTTCACCCAAAATAAAAATTAGTGTGATGACAAATTAAATGCCAAATGTCTGATTTTACCAGTAAAAAGTGGCCTGTAAATTATTTTACATATATAGTCAGTGACCGAGAGTGCAAGCATATTCGAACTAAAATAATCCTGTTTATTCAGCTTTAGAATCATTAATGTTTTTATTCTGGTGTCTCTGTTGTCCCTGTGCATTGGGTTTCCAGCATCAAAGTCCAAGAATATTCATTTCCACCCCTAAATTTAGCTTTTTCCATTTTATCATATGTCTTGGTGTATCGCAGTAATATCGTATCGTGACGTGAGAGAGTATCGTTACACCCCTAGTGGTTATACAATTTACTTCTACATCCCACTTTGCCTAATTTAATATATATTTCCCTTCTTACTAGTTATCTACAAGACTAGTTTACTTCACCTCCAGCCCAGACAGATGACCATATACCTCCCTGAGGTGAGGAAGATCTCAGTGGAATACATTAACCTACCTATGTTTAGTCCTAATGTCTTCAGTGAGGATGAGGATGACCTGCCGGTCACGGGAGCATCAGGAATCACCGATGATAATCCAACTTGCACTGTCAACATACCTATTGCCCCCATACACAGCCCTGCCCAAGCCATGTCCCCAACACAAAGCATCGGGCTAGTCCAATCCCTACTAGCCAATCAAAACGTCCAGTTGGATGTATTATCCAGTCCGACTTCAACTGTGGCGCCACCTGGAGTTTCAGACCAAGGACAGCAGGACAATGTGCTCACGGCACAATACACCGTTCCTGCACGGTATTCTAGTCCTGGACAGGTAATATTTGGAGGAATGGATGTTGGTCGGCTTTTAGTTGTGCAATCCCAACAACAACAGCAGCAATCGCAACAACAACATCAGTTGCAACAACATTATCAACAACAGCAGCTACAGCAACAGCTTCAACAATATCAGCTGCAGCAGCAACAGTTACTGCAGCATCAGCACATGCAGCAACAGCAACAGCAACACATGCAGCAGCAAATCCAACAGATGCAGCAGCAACAGCAGATGCAGCAACAGCTTCAGCATCAGATCCAACAGCAACACATGCAAATGCAACTTCAGCTACAGCACCAGCAAATGCAGCAGCAGTTGCAGCAACAACAACAACAGCAGCAGCCGCCGCCTCCTCAGATCCAAATCCCCGTTCCAACTTTGCCCTCAGGTCAACCATCATGCCCAGTCATTCAACTTCCCCAAACTACAATACAAGTCGCTCCCCCTTCAGCAGAGCACAGTACAGAGCGGGTGGAGCACGAGCTCCTGCTTAAAATCAAAACGACTCGTTCTGCACAACTGGCTGAGGGTGATGCCGTGGTTTTTACCGCCCCTCTTGAGATTAGCAAAATGAACCCGCCTCCGCCGTACCCTGGCACGGTTTCTGCGAACTCCGCCTCATCGGGGAGCAACACAAGCACTCAATCCTCAGGGGACACTTGTCTAAAGAAAGGGGATCTGACTCTGTATCCAACTGGTGCACAAGCAACTCAGTACCAAACCCCATTGGGATACGAACGCATCACCACGTTTGACAGCAGTGGAAATGTGGAGGAGGTGTGCCGTCCGCGCACGAGACTAGTTTGCAACCAGAATGTTTACACGCTTCAGGGCCCGGGAAGCTCTGCAACCCTCAGGGTCTCGTCATCTTCCTCTACGGTTGACGGGAAGAAGGTGCAATTGCCCTACGCCTCAGCCACGCTGAAACCGTCTCACTGTGCCAAGGTACTCTATACCAAGCGGAGACCCGCCTCCTTACCCTGACTCAGGCAATCAGGTTGGAGGAGGGCGTAACCCTGGCCAGAGATTGGACAGCAGTTTGATTCATGCTACCTTGAGGCGAAACAGTCGGGAAGCTGCGCTAAAGGTCTCCCAGATGCTTGATCCCCAGAGGACTCTTCCCTCCAAGGCTAAAGCCAATACCTTGTCCGCTTCGTACCAACCGAGAGGACCGACGGCTCTTTATACGTGCAGTCAGTGCAGCAGTAATAATGGGATTAGCAGTGGGGCTTCCAGCAGTGGGAGTAATGGAATAGCTGGTGGGACAATCATTAGACAAGATTTCCCACCTTCAGGGGGTGGTGCGCCTCACAGCACTGTCATCGTGCACTCAAACAGTGCCTCGCCTTTGCCTTCCCAATCCTCCTACAATTTGCTCAGTATGGATGGAAGCGGTGGCAGTGGAAACCGAGACAGAACCGAGTACATCAACTCCGCCTTTACAGAGGACGAGTCGTTGAATCAGTCTCTGAGGCAAATGGCTCTTAACTCCGAGGCTGTGAGTTTGACAGTCAAACGTCCTCCTCCGTATCAATGGGATCCATCCGCTACTGAAGAGATCTGGGTTCCTCAAGAGCGTACGCCGACTCTTCCCCTTCTGGAGTCCCTCCTGCTTCTTCCCACAAGCCTCCTCCACTCGTTCTCAGCCCCGCACAACATCTGGATGTTTCCCGACTCCCGTTTGTCCTCTCGCCCAAGTCTCCGACAAGTCCCAATGTCACAACTTTCCAACAAGCAGGTGCGTATCAGATTGCATTGCCCTATCCAACAAGTGCTGGGTATACCGGTCCCCCGTTAGCTTCTCCACGTCCCCAATCTCCCAAAGAGTTGGTCGCTCCTCTTCCCTTCTCCCAGCAAGATCAAGCTGTGGTCTTGCCGCCTGGGTATCCGCCAAATTTGCCTAACCTTGCTTGCTTTCCACCAATGTACCCTGGGACGACGACTTGTTCTAGTTTACCGGTGACTCCCATTTCTCTTCATCCATGGGGTTCGTATAATCCCTGTCCACCTTTGCCAAGTCCTCAAGGTCCTGCTCCTTCCCTTCCACCAAAGACTTCCCATATGTTGGATAAACCTGTTCTTTCTCCTCCTCAACCACCTCCTCTTTCCTCGCCACCTCCCGATCTCCAAAATGTGGTCAGTCCTCCGGAAGCCATTGCTGAAGCTGGGGAAGGCTTTCAAGAAGTGCTTTCGCTCAACGAAAGCCCGGTTCCTCAAAGAGCGGATCGGTTTGGGAAGAAGAACCGAAAGCGGTTGGAAAACAGTCGGACGGATGGAGCCAACGTTCCCCCAATCACAGAAGGAGGAGGAAACAAGTCTAAAAAGAGGGTCGTGCCCTGGTGACTTCAACTCGCTTATCTCAAGTCCGAGATTAGGTGGACGAGACAAGAAGAAACCAAAAGGTCAGAAAGAGCAGCTGAAAGCCAAAAAGCTAAGCAAGGCCACTACGAACGAGTTCCAGGACAGTTCGGAAAGCGAACCGGAGCTTTTCATCAGCGGAGATGAGCTGATGAACCAGAGCCAGAGCGGAAAAAAGAGCTGGAAAACGAAAAGAAACTTGCGTGCGGGAGGATGCGAGCTGGACGAAATCAAATGCCGGAAGGCTGACGAGAAGGAGGACCGTGGCCTCGGGAGCCAGGGGTTCGTCTACATCATGGCAAACAAGCAGCCTCTGTGGAACGAAGCCACGCAGGTTTACCAGCTGGACTTTGGAGGAAGAGTCACGCAGGAATCGGCCAAGAACTTCCAGATTGAGCTCGAGGGGAGACAGGTACACAACACATCTACAGCAGGGCTCGACATTAAAGGTGTAGTTCGCTTTAAAAAACTTTTGCTGATAATTTACTCGCCCCCATGTCATCCAAGATGTCCATGTCTTTCTTTCTTCAGTCGAACAGAAATGAAGGTTTTTGATGAAAACATTCCAGGATTTTTCTCCATATAATGGACTTTAATGGGAACCAAACGGTTCAAGGTCCAAAAGAGAGTTTCAGTGCAAACTGTTCAAAGGGCTTTAAACGACACCAGACGATGAATAAGGGTCTTATCAAGCGAAACGATCACTCATTTAATGAATAAATAACAAAGTTTAAGTTTTATAAGCTCAAATGCTCGCCTTGCTCTGTTCTGTGATGCACGTTCGTGACTCTCCTGTTCGAACTTGTTCATCAAAATGAACGAATCTTTTTCCGAGTCAATTCGTTCGTTGAATGAACCATAAGACTCTGAAAAAGATTTGTTCATTTTGATGAACGAGTTTGAACAGGAGAGTCACGAACGCGCATCACAGAACCGAGCAAGACGACCATTATAAAACTTAAACTTTATTTTTTTTTTTACTGATCAATCGTTTCGCTTGATAAGACCCTTATTCATCGTCTGGAGTCGTTTAAAGCCCTTTGAACAGTTTGCACTGAAACTGTCCTTGAATCGTTTCGGAACCCATTGAAGTCCATTATATGGAGAAAATCCTGGAATGTTTTCATCAAAAACCTTAATTCCTTTTTGACTGAAGAAAGGATGACATGAGGGTGAGTGAATTATCAGCAAAGGTTTTTTGAAAAATTAACTACTCCTTTAACGTTTACATATGTGTGTGCGTTGTATAATTATTTTATATATATAAATCTACACACATGCATGTACAGTATTTAAGAAAATATTTGCGTGTGCATATATATTTATACATTATTTATATTATATATAAATAAAAATTCTTAAATGTATACATGCATGTGTGTGTATTTATATATACAAATAATTTTACACCGTACACACACATATATTATGTAAACAAACTTTTGTTTTGGATGTGATTTAATTGTTGCCCAGCACAAAAAAACAAAACTAAACAAAACTTAAGCGAATAAACTGATTAATGTAAGAAATAATGAAGCTGTCTGAATAAATGTTGGTTTGAATGTAATCTAATTGAATTTATTGATCAAATTGAATAATTTAATATAATAGACAAAGCATCCTATTTTTGTCCGGACGAGCAACTTTTCTACTTTCTAAAGTCCTTGCACACCTACATTTAAAAAGCACGTTAAAAAATAACACCCTAACCCTAAACTTTCAATTTGAGCGTATTCCGCATCCGTAGCAAGTCTTTTGAGAGGTTTTTTGACAATTCAGAGCCACCGAATGACAGATATGTGAAAATCTCGGTCTTGGTGTGCTAGGACCTTGAATTGCCATCTTTACAAGCTATAGATGCTGTTTCGTTTGCTAACTTTAGCCTATTTTGCTCCGTCTAGGTGATGCAGTTCGGACGGATTCGACGGGAACGCGTACATACTGGACTTCCAGTATCCCTTCTCCGCCGTGCAAGCTTTTGCTGTAGCGCTCGCTGACGTCACCAGCGCCTCAAGTGATTCGCCCGGACATTTTAGCCAACGACGCCATTTCTTTCCTTTTGCTCTCTAGTTTTTTTGTTTTGTTTTTTCCCAGTTTAAGATGCAGTACTAATACTTGAAAATTACATCTGGGAAGTAATGCCACATTTTCCTAGTGTTAGCGGTACTACTGGGCACTGAAATCAATTGCTGTACAACATACTGTCATGTTACTAATTATTTTTAGTTTGTTGCGTAAGATACTAATGTTTGACTCGTATCTAAACTCACTTCCAGGGAATTTGCCCTTGGAGTTGGATTGCTAGCATCTGATTTAGATGCTTTTTGGCTTGCAGTCATAAAACGCATTTTATTAACAAATAGTAAGACTGAATATCCAGTCTTGTAGGATGGGTTTGGATTCGGACTTTCTTTAGCAGACAGAAAACCCTGAATAAGCTCAACGGTCAAACCATTGATGCTGTCCTCATTAGCACTCGATGTTTTCTAGTGAATTTTTTTTTTTTCCCGGATTTATTATTTGTACTTGCCCTGCATGTCATTTTATATTTAACTTTTTTTATACCGTCTTCCTGATTATGCATATATTTCCTGCTAAGAATAAGTGGGTAAGATGTGCCAATCAGCTCACATCCCAAAATAAGAAAGTGACTGCCCCCTGCTGACGCTTCTGTGAAGTGATTTTGTGTAATGGCTCTCAAAGCCACATTTAATCCACCTCAACATGTGCAAACAAACAAGCAACAGGAGATATTTTTCTACCGTCTTACAACAACGTCACTTCATACCTATTTTTTGTTTCTGTATGTGCGACACGTTTTCTCATCAGTGCAAAGAATATCACAGTGTTAGATGGAAACCTTGTAGTACGATTAGAAATTCAGCTGTAGGTTTGAGGAACAGCAATGAGGAATAAATCATTCAGTACTGCACGACACATGGAGATGACTGACTGATATCAGTAAATCAAGCCAGTGATGAAGAATCCAGCATGAATAGACGAGTCCAGAAGAGAGCCAATTCAATGCGCTGGTCATTTCATTTCAATTCTTTAGTGGATCAGTCAGTGTTTTTGAAAGAGTTAGTACCTTTACAGCATAAAACACGTTGTATTTGCACGTGTGTGTGTGTGTGTGTGTCTTATGTCTTTTTGTAAAGAGTGGTTTTGCTTTGTTTTTGGGTTAATGTGGTGATTATTCTGGCCTGGATTCCCTTTCCGACAGTGAGTTGAGAATTAGTTTGTGTGTTGAGTTTATTTATTTATTTATGTCTTGTTTGTTTAATTGTGCAATATTGTCCAGACTAATGCTTTCTTTATACCGTTGAACTTCTCAAGACGGCAGTTGATGATAAACACGTGCCGTTTAATCCCACCTTTTGTAAGTGTGTGAACATTATTTATGTATAAAGGATTCTTCAGCTTGGTGTTGTGTGTGTGTGTGTGTGTGTGTGTGTGTGTGTGTGTGTGTGGGGATGGCGGTGGGTTTCAGGTGTAATTTGCTCCTACGGTTTGAAGGTGATTGTGGTTAAGGTGTAGCTTGTAGTGAAGTGACCTTGGATGGGTTTGTCACGTGTGTTTTTGTGAATTAAAAACAGATCAGCACAACCCTTACAACGAGAGACCCTCACCCTTCCCTCGGGTCATTGTGTCCTGAAAGAATTGTACAAATTGAGTGTTCATCAAACTTAAGTCGCATTTGAACCACAAATACACACGAAAACATTTATTGATTCAAGTTTTGTGGTCGAAATTTTAACAAGTAACGTAACAAAACAAATTGACCCCCATAGGAATGAATGGTATGCTTCAGTTCACATAGAAAAATCTAAAAATGCTCAAAATTACGTAGAAATGTCTACATGTGTATCTCTGGATGCAAACTGAAGAGACCTGACTTTAGGAACCCAGCGGAACAGCTCACTTTCTCCATATACAACTAGAATATGGTGCAAAAGTTTATATATTAAGGAATTTAACTTAAAAGGTGAAACTAATATATTATATATCTGTAGTGAGATATTTCAAGCCCTTATTGGTTATAATTTTGATGATTATGACTTACAGATATTAAAACCCCAAATTCAATATTAGAATATTGTGAAAAGCTTTTCATATCTGTCAGTCATAATCATCTAAATCATAACAAATAATTGCCTGAAATATCTCACTATAGATATATAATATATTAGTTGAATTCCTGAAATAAATGAACTTTTGCACCATCATTTTTCGAGTTTCACCTGTAGAGCTATCTAGTCATGAAATATAATGTTATATTATTATTTTTCCACATGAGTTTGGCAAAGACACTCAATGTAAGATATTTAGAGCTGAATTAAAAGAATAGTGCAAGTTATTTTGAATTTAAGTTTTGAATGTGCTAAAATTATGATTTATTGGGCAAATCTAGCAATGTAAAAAAAACTCCCATTTAAAAATAGAAAAATATTAAAATGAAATGAGCTTTCTGGAAAAAAGTATGTACAATTTTAGGGCTCCGGGTCGAGGGAAAGATGAGGGTTAAAACGTTACGTCACATTCTCCATTTCCGTGTGTGTGTCTCGACCGTTTACTGCTTTGATTGATGGACTGTACAGTTATGTGCTTGGTATATCTGTAGGAATAGGTCAAACAGATGCTTTGGCGATGAAGGACAAGCGGACTGAATGTGTGCATTGAACGGCATGCTGGGTAAATGACTTGTTTTTTAAAGTACGGTGAGCATGGACTGGCTTCGGGATCGAAGATCGTTATAACTGCATCACATTCACGTTTGCTGAAATGTGTGTGTCCATTCTGTCTAAAATAAATGAAATACACCCATGATGCCCTTTGGTTTTGAGGTGAACAGTCACGTGTGGACTCGTTTCAGATATTTTTGGAAGTGTGTTTATTTGCTCTATATATACTGTATATTTAGGGGAATCCCTTGCTTTGCTAATTCCCCTGTTTTTGGACTCTTATTTTGTAATCAGACTCGGGTTCGGGGTCAGGCGTGCCGCGTGACTAACTTGAAGCCTATATGCACTAGGGTTTGCATTGTACTGTAATGAACAGTTTTGTTGTTCCTCAAAAGCTGAATTGTGTCCTTTTGTCGGTGTGTAGCCCAATAAAGTGTACAGGTTGAAGTATCTGCTCGATCATTGAGTTCTTGAGCCTTTGCAGAACACACACTCACTCACATACTGACTTTTATACACGTACAGTCACATACTTTTATACACACACACACTCACTCACTCACACACTGACTTTTATACACACACAAACACTCACTCACATTCACAAACTTACACACGCATACAAACAACAGTTCATTTGTGTATAATTCTGACTAAAACCAAAGAAAATGGCAAAATATAAAGTTACACCACTTCATAACACAACACAATTTGGAGAATATTAATGTAAATATAAATGTATAGCATCGTGCCTTTATAGAGTTTCTTTCATTATTTTAAATATTCGGTTTCTATGACTGAAGTCACTATATTTAGTTTTCAGGGTGTATAGCCCTATCTAGTGCGCCCTATCTAGTGGCCTAGGCCCTGTCCGTGGTCCTGACCGCGCATGCGCACACGACCATCATCCGAACCGCACAATCAAAGCGCTTCGCATGCATTTACTCTCAATAGAGCCGCTGCAAAACACCAGCAAACGCCATTTTCAATGAAAAGACATGGATCGTCCGGACAGCGACTTCTGCAGCCCTGAAAACCCTCTGGTCAGCGAGATGAAGCATTTCTGCAAGAGAATACAAGAAGCCTGCAACGAGCTGAAGGAGGACCTGACGCCCTACAGGAACGAGCGCTTCTACAGGTGCACGAGCATTCACCAATCAAACACGTTTATATGTAATGGAGTGTTTATAAACGCTGTGTCTTCCAGCTCGTCGAAACGCTTTTATTGAACGAATTATGTGAATGTCACATCGGTTCTTACAAACCATGGCGCTCAAAATCAAAGATGAACACAGCGATTGCTCACTATTCATAACCATAACCACTGGATAACTGTATAATATTTTCTTTAAATGTCTAAAATATAAGTTTAATGTGTTCGTTTTAAATGCAGACCTCTGTAATATCAAGCCCCATGCACATTAAAGTGGCGTTAAACGAGTTTAGATTCAATTCATACACATTTGTGTTATTAATCGATATAAACCAATAATGCAAATGGCGCATGCGCACTGCTATGGAGGTCACGTGAGCTCGTGTGTTGACGTCAGTGGGCTGATGTGTGCGGATATGCGCCCACAACAAACATATTCTGATTTATTCGCGGATTTTTCGCCGCCAGTGGATTAAAATCAGCGCGATGGAGCGGTAAGTGTGTGTGTGGCAATCACAACATCACGTAGAAACACACATATGTGTGTATGTGTTCAATAATCGCGTGTTTTTGTCAGTTTTGCGGCCTCTCTTGGTGACGCTCCAGCTGTTTGAGTGAGTGAACGCGCACGTGCGCGCGTTTCACACCGTATATGTAGTTCTAAATAATCGATGGATTAGATTTAGAGTTGCTGTAAATGTTTTTGTGTTTTTCGCAACATATCTCGGATGTTGTGGGCGTGATCTAATTTCATGTCCTGTGCGAGAGAGTGAGTGAGTGAGTGAGTGAGTGAGTGAGTGTGTGTGTGTGTGTGTGTGTGTGTGTGTGTGTGTGTGTGTGTGTGTGTGTGTGTGTGTGTGTGTGTGTGTGGAGAGAGAGAGAGAGATTGTCTGTGCAAAATGATTCTCGATGTATCTTTTCCTCCATTTCTCTTATGAATAATAATTATAATTACGGTATTAATAATCTTAATATAGTTTTTTGTTATAAAAAAGAACAATGATGCAAATAACAAACAGAACAAAGTCCAAATACAATATAAAAAACATTAAATGAACAATGCTTTACATTCTTTTAATTTTACCTCTGTGTAAAAGAATAATTCAAGAAATACAGAACTTGAATGTAAAAATAATCACTGCATAGTGTATTAATACAAATAGATTATTAACATTAATATCAGCAGGTTTATTATTATTATTTTAAGAGCTAATGCACAGATCTAATAATGTTACACATCTGTTTACTTCGGTTAAGACACAACAACACAGTGTTTATGTGAATCTCTCACTAAGACAGATGTGTGTGTGTGTGTGTGTGTGTGTGTGTGTGTGTGTGTGTGTGTGTGTGTGTGTGTGTGTGTGTGTGTGTGTGTGTGTGTGTGTGTGTGTGTGTGTGTGTGTGTGTGCGCTGCAGGTTGGCCCCCATGCGTCTCTACACTCTCTCTAAGAGACACTTCGTCCTGGTGTTTGTGGTGTTCTTCTTCTGCTTCGGCGTGTCCACACTCATCGGTGTGTCAGGTGAGTCTCTGGTGTCCTGGCGACCATTTCCCAGCATGCACCTGTCCTGCTCACACTGAAGGTCTGTGATCCTTAACCCTCAGAGATCAAAATTAAAATTAAAAAGGCCTGTTTTTATTTGTGCATTTTTCTTAAATGCATTTGCTCACACTCTGAAATGTTTCATTTTTATTTATTTAATATTATTACAATAATATAAAGTCTCTAGATTACAAGCTTTTTATAAGTTTAAAAATTAATAGGTTTCCTAAAAGCACTTTTAATGAGGAAACAATTTAGTATTTTGATAATGCTGTACAAAAAAAATTTAGTTAACATGAACTTGCGATGAAAAACTTGCCAGTTAATGTTTATTTCAACATTTATTTTAGCATAATTTGAACAAATTCACAACATTAAGTTGTATCTGTTAATATTATTTAATAGACCTGATCTGAAATTAACTGTTGTGTTTTTATTAACTAATTTTAACATAGATGAATAAATGCTGTAACAAGCTCATTATTGCTTGTCTGCGGATCCTGAAAATAAGGCCTTAATTAGCGTTAAAATGTCTTAAAATAAGGCCTTAATAAGCATTAATGTCTTAAATCCTCTTTTCAAAGGTCTTCAAATCTAGCTGATGTTTGTCACAGACAGATAAAGATGTTATTATATGAGATATGAAGTTGAGGTGGTTGTTTGTGCAGTTTACTGATGAATGTCTCTCCTGTAGGACCGAAGATCATAACTGAGAATTATTACAACGGATTAAGTGTCAGCGTCAGATGCATCAAAGGTGAGGCGAACTGCGTGTGTGTGTGTGTGTGAAAGAAACAGGCTTAATTTCCTTAAAGCGAAGAAAAAAAAACGAACAAAGTGAAAAGTGAAAATTAAGTCGGTTTTGCGTTTATTTGATCAAATGCAGGAAAAACAGTGAAATATTATTATAATTTAAATCATGTGTTCTCTGTGTGAATATACAGTAAAGTGTCATTTATTCCTGTGATAAAGCTGAATTTATCATCATTACTCCAGTCTTCAGTGTCACATGACCCTTCACAAATCACTCTAATATGAGGATCTGATGACATTAATATTGTTGCAAAAGATTATATTTTGAATAAATGCTGTTGTTCTGGGTTTTCTATTCATAAAAGAATTCTGAAAAATAAAACGCACCACTGTGTTCAACACTGATGATAATCATAACTGTGTGTTGATCATCAGATCCTCATATTAGAGTGATTTGTGAAGGGTCATGTGACACTGAAGACTGGAGTAATGATGATGAAGATCACAGGAATAAATGACACTTGACTGTATATTCACACAGAGAACTGATGATTTACACTGGAGGAATATTACACTGTTTACTGTATTTATGATCAAGTAAATGCAGCCTTGGTGAACATTAAAAGCGTCTCAATCACTCCAGGTTTTGACAGGAAGTGTAAGTGTTGTGTACAGGAAGTGTAGTGTTATTGTGTTCATGTCCTTGTTTTCTCAGACCGGCCCGTTCGACCTCAAATCTCCAATGCTGACCAACTACAACCAGCAGCTGTGGCTCACGTGCATCATCCAGCTGAACACCAACAGTGAGAAACTCCTTTTAAACATTGCTTTATTCTTTATTCAGAATAGTTTGAGTTTCATAGTTCGGATATAAACACTGACGTCTAATGTAACGAGTTGAACCTTTGAAAGTAACGTGACGCTTCAGATAAAGATTGTATGGGTTACTTCATTACACCATTAGGTGGAGACAAGTGACCGTTAAATGTGTGTCACTGAATCATTCACTCGTGACATTTGTTCAAAAATACTGATTCATCCAGTAATGAAGCAAATTAAGTTTCTAAGAGCGAATCATTGAATCATTCATTCAAGAGACTGAACTCCGCTCTAATGAATCATGCGTTCAGATGTAGATTTGAGTTGGAGGGAGTTCGGGAGTGAACGTGGATCTGCAGGGCGTGACGCAGACGCCAGTGTGATGCGCATCAGCGACAACGTGCACAACAAGAACAGGAGCCTCCAGTGCGCCGCGGTGAGTGTGTGTGTGTGTGTGTGTGGTCTTCATGGGTTCGTTTCGATCTTCATGAGTCTGTGTGTGTGTGATGGTTTTTCAGCATCAGCAGGTGTGTGATGAGATTATCGTGTTGCATCTGGGTTACCTGAACTACACTCAGTACAAGATCAACGTCAGCTTCAGGAACCTCCCGCAAGACCTGAAGGACAACATCAAAAATGTCACTTTTGTAGTAAGTTTACATCATTAATCATGTTAATCAGAGCAAGTTTACATCATTAATCATGTTAATCAGAGCAAGTTTACATCATTAATCATGTTAATCAGAGCAAGTTTACATCATTAATCATGTTAATCAGAGCAAGTTTACATCATTAATCATGTTAATCAGAGCAAGTTTACATCATTAATCATGTTAATCAGAGCAAGTTTACATCATTAATCATGTTAATCAGAGCAAGTTTACATCATTAATCATGTTAATCAGAGCAAGTTTACATCATTAATCATGTTAATCAGAGCAAGTTTACATCATTAATCATTCAATCATTGATTCATGAGATTTGTTCAAAAACGCTGATTCATCCAGTCATGAAACAAGTGAAATATTTCTGAGTGAGTCATTGAATCATTCAAGAGATTCATTTAAAAGAAAAATGATTTAGTAAATGAAACCAATTAAATCTTTACAAGTGAGTCAGTGAATCATTCCAGAGATTCTTAAAAAAATCATTCGGTAATGAAACATAGAAGAAGACCTTCAGAAAAGTCCCACAATGCTCTCAATCTCTTTTTTAATAACAAAAGAAGATTTAGACTCCTGTTATGAATCATTTGATTGGTATTATTGGTCATCATGTGTTATATGAAGTGTTTATTCATTTGCTAACAGTGAAATGTTGTTCATGTTTCTGTTTGTCTGTTCTCTGCCAGTTTAAGATGTACAACGCCACGTTCTCTCAGGTGGAGATCTGGTTCCGCTTTGTGTTTGTTGTGATGACCTTCATCGTGACCGTGAGTTTACACGCCTCTGAGTCGCTCATGATCGTTTGATTCAAGGAATATGAAACTGAAATATGATTGGATTCACTTCAAAAAAGTGCAAATCTTTGAAATCGGCTACAGAACGTTATAACGAGAACATCATGATTGTGTGTGTGTGTGTGTGTGTGTGTGTGTGTGTGTGTGTGTGTGTGTGTGTGTGTGGGACGTGGATTTTAATGCTGAGATTTTTGTTCGGGCTCTCAAAAACTATATAAAAATTTGGATTTATCAGTCAATATATCGTTTTTGGTCTTTCAAACATAAAGAATTATGGGTATCGGTGCGTCCCTACTGTTCCGTCTTTGAAATCCTCAATAGTTGAGATGTTCGTTGATGTTGACTCTGAACAGCTGATCAGTGATTGGCTGTTGTGTTTCAGAAGGCGGGGCTTATTCCTCCATATTGCGTGTGGCACTTCCTCCCGTTGACAGTCGCAGGAGTGCAGTGTGTGTGTGTGTGTGTGTCTCTGACGTGTCTGTTGTGTGTGTAGTGTGTGTTTGCACACTCGCTGAGGAAGTTCTCCATGAGGGACTGGGGGATTGAGCAGAAGTGGATGTCCGTTCTCCTTCCTCTGCTGCTGCTCTACAACGGTGAGGCTGACCACACACACACACACACAACACACACTCCACACACAACACACACTCCACACACAACACACACTCCACACACTCATGTCTTCATCAAATCAAGACATTTATAATCTAACAAAAGACTGAAATAAACGCTCTTCTTTTGAACTTCCTGTTCAAAGCATACACTGATTCGACACACACTGATCGAACACACACTGATCGACACACACTGATCAGACACACACTGATTCGACACACACTGATCGACACACACTGATCGACACACACTGATCGACACACACTGATCGACACACACTGATTAGACACACACTGATTCGACACACACTGATCGACACACACTGATAATCGTGATTCTTCAGCTTCAGATCCTCATATTAGAGCGATTTCTGGAGACTGGAGGAATGATGATAGAAATACAGCTATGATCTCTACACACACACACACACACACACACAGGTTAGATTGACTGGTGTTGTGCTTCTCCGTGTTGTAGATCCCTTCTTCCCGCTGTCGTTCCTGGTGAACAGCTGGTTTCCGGGAACGCTGGACGCTTTCTTCCAGTCTCTGTTCCTGTGTGCGCTTCTGCTCTTCTGGCTGTGTGTGTATCACGGCATCAGGGTGCAGGTGCGTTCAGAACACACACACATATTCAAGTTCGTTTATTCAAGCGTAAATAGTCATGTTTGGTGCGGATCTAAAGTCTTTGGTCTGAGTGTGTGTTTCCTGTTGAGTTCTTTCACACAGTGTGTAAATGTTTCATATTCAGGGCGAGAGGAAGTTCTTGACGTTTTATCTGCCCAAGTCGATCATCGTGGGGCTGTTGTGGCTGTCGACCGTCACGCTGGGGATCTGGCAAACGTAAGAGACGTGCTCTAGTTCGTGTAACTGCTGATGAATTATGGGATTATTATCGTTTCAGTGTGTGTTATCAGGGTGAACGAGCTGCAGGATCCCACGTATCAGTACAAAGTGGACATCCAGAACTTCCAGGTCAGTTTCTGTCCTCAGTCGAGATCAAATCTAAGTTAATACGTCATTTCAGCACATTACAGTCAAAGTGCATCGCTGAGAGAGAGAGAAAGTCACGTTTTATTATTACATCATAAAATAGGGCTCTGAAACGATTCATCACATCCAAAATAAAAGTTTGTGTTTACATAATGTGTGTTGTTTATATAAATACACACATATGCATGTATATACTATATATATTTTTACACAAAATATAAATAAATACAAATATTTGATAATTAATAACACATTTTTCTTGAATATATATACATGTGCATAAATAATTATACACACAGCACACACACATATATTATGTAAACACAAACTTTTATTTCGAATGCGATTAATCGTTTCAGAGCCTTAAAAAAACGAGATGTTAACATTATAAACATTATAAAAAAGAATTTTTTGTTCCTGTCACTCCACAAATAATCCTTTACATTTAACAGTATTCAGAACAGAAATGTAAAACAGAAGTATTCGTGAGTGGCAACACCAAGCCTGAACTGATGCATCATGTGATCCTGAAATAAACATTCCTCTCTCTCTTTCACACAAATGCACACGTGTGTGTGTGTTATAATGCAGGTAATATCGTGACGGCGTGTAATAAACTCCACTAATATTAGGAAAGGGAAGTTGTGCCGGTCGTTTCTCTTCTATTGTGTCGGATATCGAGTGAAACGCTTCATGTGGGCGGGGCTTGATTGTGTCTGTGGGGAACTGATTGCTATTGGTTGATCGCATGTGAGTGACAGGTTATAGCCCCGCCCATATCATCAGAGACGAGATGATGAAAGAGGACGTTATTAAGATTATTAACACAATGATGTGCACTGATAAATAATTTAGAATAATTTCATGCTGACTTTTACAATAAGGTTCATTAGTTCATCAGTTCATTAGTTAAATATAAATAAGGTTCATTAGTTAATGGATGAACTAAGCCGTGAGTGATACGTTTGTTACAGTGTTTATTCATCTTTGTTAATGTTTGTTAATATAAATCCAGCTGTTCATTGTTTGTTCATATTAGTTACTAATGTTAACAAATACAACCTTTGATTTGATTA
The DNA here is from genome assembly GCA_030378365.1 of Hybognathus amarus. NCBI lineage: Eukaryota > Metazoa > Chordata > Actinopteri > Cypriniformes > Leuciscidae > Hybognathus > Hybognathus amarus. The sequence goes on along the minus strand of JAQIUQ010001055.1, from coordinate 378,446 downwards.
ACGTATTAGTAAATGTTGGTTAACAGGACGTTATATTGTAGAGTGTGACGGAGAAACGTAATGCAAGTGTGTGTTTGCTGTAGGGCATGAAGATCTTCTTCCTGCTGGTGGTGTGTGTGTACGTCCTGTACCTGGTGTTTCTGGTGGTGCGCGCCTGCTCTGAGCTGAAGAACATGCCGTACACAGGTAACACACACACACACACACACACACACTCCTGACACGAGGAACACGGCCAGCATTAAAGGGATCATCACTTCAAAATAAAACTTCTGTCATTATATACAGGTGAGACTCCAAAAACTAGAATATGGTGCAAAAGTTCATTTATTTCAGTAACTCGACTTAAAATGTGAAACTAATATATTATAGAGACTCATTACATGTAAAGTAGAGATATTTCAAGTGTTCTGATTGTGATGATTATGACTTGCAGATATGAAATTAGAACATTGTGAAAAGGTTTTCATAAGCTGTAAGTCATAATCATCACTATCAGAACACTTGAAATATCTCACTTTACATGTAATGAGTCTCTATAATATATTAGTTTCACCTTTTAAGTCGAGATTACTGAAATAAATGAACTTTTGCACCATATTCTAGTTTTCAAAGTCTCACCTGTGCTCTGTGTGAGTTTCTGTCTTCTGCTGAACACAAATGAAAGATGTGTTTCAGAATGTCGTATGTAAAGTTAACTGGACACATCGACTTCCATAGTATTTTTTTTCCCTAATTTGGAGGTCATGTGTCCATGATCTGTTTGGTGTAGAGCAGAAGAAACCTTGACTGGATTGTCCTGTTGAGGTGAACACACAGGTTTGTTGATTGTGTTTCTGCGTGTGCTCAGATCTGCGGCTGAAGTTTCTGACGGCGCTGACGCTGCTGGTGCTGATGATCAGGTGATATAAACACACACTCGTCTGCTATTTAAAGAGGATTTATCATCAACAGCTTTTCCTGCTGAATGTTGATTATTTTCCACATATTCACAAGTTCATTCGTTATCATCAGTTAAACTAGTGTTCAGTGTCACATGACCTTCAGAAATCACTCTGATATGATGATTAAGACACATTTCTGATTATTATCAGTGTCTTATTTTTTGTGTTAAAAAAATGACTGGCAAATCCCGTCATGTGATCATGTATGCGTATACAGGAGATGTAAATGAGGTTGAGATGGGCATGTGTTGTAACTTCCTCTTCCTGTTTCATCAGTGTGTTTATACTGTACCTGAGGTTCGGATCCAAGGCCTTGCAAGACAACTTTGTTGCCGAACTTTCCACCCACTACCAGAATTATATCCTTTCATTACAGGATGGTGCTCTATCGTCCCCTCATGCCTCTGCAGTGGTTTAAAGTGCTCTATTCTGCTAATGTGAAGTCTCTAATTGTGTTTAGGAGTCCTACAGTGTGTTCACATCCATCTGAGGTCAAAACACACGTTCATTTTCTAATAATCTCACCCTCATTTGCTCTCAGTGTCTGAAACGCTTCGTCTCTCTAAGCTCCGCCTCTCTGAGAGCTGCTCTGCTGTGATTGGTCATTATCATGTCCGACTCTCAGCTCTTGATCACAGTGATACGAACAGTGACGGTGGCGTGGGTTTCACCGTATCGATCCTCAGAGAACAGCGTCTCCTCCACACGAGCTCAGATACACTACAGTGTTTGAGGGCGGAGCTAAGAGACGCTGCTCAGCCAATCAGGACCAGAGGCGGGGATTATGTTAATTAGCTGTATGTGAGACTGGAGTTACTGACTCGTTTCTGCAGTTTCTTCTGTTAGGAGACAAAAACGTGTCCATTTCACACCCAGCTTTATTTCAGGGAATGTTTGGAAAAGCATAATGAGGCACTTTCATGCTTAGAACGGCTCTATTAAACGGTGTACGCATTAATATACAAATGTCCAGGAAAAGCGACTCATCTGAAGTTTTCCTGAACGTTTTCTCCACCAGCTGAATTTCTCTCCTTCTACGGCCTCCTGAACTTTTACCTCTACACACTAGCGTTTGTCTACTCGCCCTCCAAAAACGCTCTTTACGGTGAGGTGATCTGCAGTGGTATTGAACACTCCTCCATCAGTGACTCCTCTCTCATGGACATGTGTTCCCTTTCCCAGATTCCCAACTGAAGGACAATCCTGCGTTCTCCATGCTCAATGACTCGGATGATGAGGTCATTTACGGGTACGTCAGACCAACGTTATTCAGACTCCTTCAGTTTATTCGCTGTAGTTTAGATATTGGTGATAAATATGAGCAGAACTCACTCTCTTTCTTTATTTTCACTTAACTAACTTTATTTTGCTCTCCTCACTCACAGAAATGATCTATAGTGAACTAGTAAAAATGATATTTTTGTTTGACCGTATACCGGTTTAAAAATGATCCTTTCAGATTTGTTCTCTTCTTATTGTGAGCTTTGTTTTTTTTTTGTGTGTGAAGGAGCGATTATGAAGAAATGCCTCTTCAAAATGGCCGCGCCATCAAAGCCACCGCCAAATACCAGGATGAGAGCGAAACCGACTGACTCGGATCGCTGCGGTGTGCCTGAGGGATGTGTATAGACTTGTTGTTGAAATGACACCAGTCTCATCATATACGATGTAAATATACAGGCCTATATATTTTTAAAGGTAAAGTGATTTTTGAATGTAACTCCAGCCGCCCGATGATGATGATGATGATGATGAAGAAACCCGCCTGTCTTTAACCTCAGTGAGTGTCAGTGAAAGGCAGCGTGCACATATCAGTTATACATCTGATCTGAATACTGTTCAACCACTATATTCAGGGCGACTCCAGTGACAAAACGGCCAGATTATATTTCACCGCAAAACTAAAAAGAGAAAAAGCAACAACAAAATGTATTATAAAGGTTTTTTTTTTCTTCATTGTGACAGCATTAAGCACTTCTTAACCCCAAATGTTTAAGTTTACAAATATGTTTTTTTTTTTTTTGCAGTGCACTTCAATGTGTAACTCATGAAAATAATGTAACTAAAAAAAATATTAAGGTCAAAACAATTTCTACGTAATGCACAATATATTTTTTGCTTTATGGATTGAAATATGACCTGTGTGTGTCATGTGACCTGCGTTAGGAAGGTTTTCTGCTGATTTCTGGCTCGTTCGGGCTAATGTCCAGATGTGCTCATGTGAATCTTTTCTTTTTTGATAAAAATGTTCTTTTCATTTACATTCCAAAAGCCTTCATTTCTCACATTCCTTTTTTTATTGTGCCTGTATTTATTATTTTGTGGGTGTGGTCAGTCGGATCTGTGTAAATGTCGGTTCACTTCTCTGTCTTAAAGCTGTAATGATGTTTGGATGGAGGATCCGCCTGTAACGGTGCAGAAATGCTTTGCTCTACAGATAAACATGTACTTGAGTTTAACGGGCGGTTGATATTTGATGCACTGATGCTATGAACCCCTTCTCTATGAGTGTAATATCATCAGGCTCATCCTGTCTGCAGAGATCAGTTCCTCAGTCCACACACACTCTCCTTCCATTGCACTGTTGTGAAAACTGTCTGAGAGAATAAACCCTGCAGAGATTTTTAAGACGTGTGCTTTATTGTGCATAGAGAGTTTAGACGTCAGTGTTTAAATGGCGAGTCGAACACACTGACGATGCAGTAGCAAGTATTTATTCTCCCATCTGACGGTGCAGCTTCCTGAAGAACAACAGAGAGCTCAATATTAGACATGAATATTGGCACAAAACACAACTGCAAAAGTTTGAAAGTTAACTACAAAATAACAGTCAAACTATAGTGCAAACTATACATTTGTTTTTATAATATGACAAAAAAAATATGGGCTGTTTTTTGTCAAAAACTTTGAGCAAAATATTTTGCATACGGGAAATGTTAAAGTCTCCCTTGTGGTGTAAATCCAGTGTTTAATGTTGTTTATGTGTGTATGTGGTGTTTATAATACTCTTTAACACACACATGTGTAAGTTGATAAGTGTTCAGCATTGCTGAGTATTTCCTCCTTAAAACTGCAGTGAACCAAAGACAGTCTCAAAAACACACTTTGAAATCGCTGGTGTTTCTGACGTCACAAACCACCTTGTAACCAATCAGATCAACGTGTGATCGTCAACCAGTGGTGAGCTGAGTGAGTGGAGGCGGGGCTCATTTGCATATTCATAGAACCACGCATACTAAATGAGCGAGGGTGTCGAGTTCCAAAACATGTAAAAAAGGCCAGTAAGCTTCTCTTAAAATGTTGATATTTTGACTTCTATATATTGTATATCTCTCTCTCACGTGTGTGTGTGTGTGTGTATGATGAGTGTTGGACCGTACCGTCAGTAGAGCTGTCCCAGAAGCAGGAGGAGGCCGACTGAAGACCAGCGCCGTTCTTCTGCATGATGATGCATGTGACTGAGGAGAGAACAGGATCAGTTCCCTGCAGATGTTCTGCTCACACACACACACACACACACACACACACGGATGTTCTGCTCACCGATGTATTTGAAGGGTTTTGCTAGTTTGCTGAGCTGAGAGAGACTCTGCTCCACGACACTGGAGGTCCACTGACTCACACGCTTGTGCTCTGAAACTGCTGCGACCAATCACTGACTCCAGAGACTGAACACACACACACAGAGAGAGAGAGAGAGAGAGAGAGAGAGAGATTCCCAGAGAGATTCCCAGAGAGATTCCCAGAGAGAGAGAGAGAGAGAGAGACCGAAGAGAAGAGATTCCCAGAGAGATTCCGAGAGAGAGAGCAGAGAGAGAGAGAGAGAGAGAGAGAGAGAGAGAGAGAGAGAGAGATTCCCAAGAGAGAGAGATTCCCAGAGAGATTCCCAGAGAGAGAGAGAGAGAGAGAGAGAGAGAGAGAGAGAGAGAGAGAGAGAGATTCCCAGAGAGAGAGATTCCCAGAGAGAGTCCCAGAGAGAGAGAGAGAGAGAGAGAGAGAGAGAGAGAGAGAGAGAGATCCCGAGAGAGAGAGTCCAGAGAGAGATTCCCAGAGAGAGAGAGAGAGAGAGAGAGAGATTCCCAGAGAGAGAGATTCCGAGAGAGAGTCACAGAGAGAGAGAGAGAGAGAGAGAGAGAGAGAGAGAGAGAGAGAGAGAGATTCCGAGAGAGATTCCCAGAGAGAGAGAGAGAGAGAGAGAGAGAGAGAGATTCCCAAGAGAGAGATTCCCAGAGAGAGAGAGAGAGAGAGAGAGAGAGAGAGAGAGAGAGAGAGATTCCCAAGAGAGAGATTCCCAGAGAGATTCCCAGAGAGAGAGAGAGAGAGAGAGAGAGAGAAGAGAGAGAGAGAATTCCAAGAGAGGAGAATTCCCAGAGAGAGATTCCCAGAGAGAGAGAGAGAGAGAGAGAGAGAGAGAGAGAGAACACACGCGTGCAGAAACACACCAGGGTCAGAAATCATGCTGTCCATCATCATCAGAGTAATGACATACTATGGACAAATTGTACACTCTCTCTCTCTCTCTCTCTCTCTTCTCTCTCTCTCTCTCTCTCTCTCTCTCTCTCTCTCTACTCTCTCTCTCTCTCTCTCTCTCTACTCTCTCTCTCTCTCTCTCTCTCTCTCTCTCTCTCTCTCTCTCTCTCTCTCTCTCTCTCTCTCTCTCTCTCTCTCTCTCACACACACACACACACCTCTTTAATGATGCCGGTCACTTCTTCCACCACGAAGGCTGTCTAGAGGAAGACAGGAATAAACAGAGAAACATCGAGAGACTGTTTAAAGCTTCTGAACTGTTAACGTTCAACAAACAGTGAAAACACTGAAATCTACTGTATATGTGTTTGGGTTAATCGGTTAGCAGCTGTTAGTGTTAGCGACTAGCTTTACTGCAACAGCGAAAATAAACAACTTATAAGTCATTTACGAGTGTTTAAAGCAAACATATTTTATTTTTGATGGTCTTTAACGTTACCTCTTCTGCACTCTGATCATCATCCATGTTTCTTTGTTTTGTCAGTCGAAGCCTCAGCGGTTGTCATGGAAATGACGCACCATATACGCCACGACGTAGGAACGTCATAGTTCACGCGTCTAAAATGCAATTAACAAACTTTTTAGTGGTATAATTTTGATGGTATATTTTATTCATCATGCAGTATGATATTAACGAATTAATTTCGTTCCGTCCTTACGTTTACAAGTAAATGTAGGAAGTTTCGTGTTGCAAAAAGTTTCGTGTTCCCTAATTTTGACCTGTTTTTTTTGTCCGTTGCTTATTACCCAAAACAAATATGTAATATCGTTTACATTTAGTATTTAGTCTCTGCACTATTTAAAATGGTTAAAGTTTATATTTTAAAGTTTATTACTTAAGATTACAATATATAGGCCATGTTATTTTTTTTTTCTTTGTTCTGATTTATTTGAAGGGCACCAACATACGTGCTTTTGAAATATTATTTTAAACATTTAGCAACTGAAGTCACGCAGCCTTGATTGATCGCTCTGACTGACCAATAAGAGCCGCTCCAATAAGCCCCGCCCCTTGGTCGAGGATTGACGTAAGGATTTCCCGCCCTGCTGCTTCCTCTTTCACAGTGGCCGTCGGCGTGAGACACCATGAAGGCGTCTGGCACAGTACGTAAAATCCTTCTTTAATCATTTCACAGTCGCTTAAATCTCACTATTATCATCCGAAAACACGTTTAAGACAGCCATTTATCAATAACAGCGATTTAACACGACACATATTCGGGTTTAAAGCGTTTTATTTGCTTTGACGTGTTGATTGTAGCGAAGAGAGAAACATGGCGGCCGGAGCCTCGCTCCATGTGCTGATCAGTGATGATTACATACATAAAACCTCACGATGTCGAGTTGATTTGCTCTCTAACACTCTCTCAGTGGCTGATTCTTGTATTATTGAGTGTGTTGTGGAGATATTGTGCTCGGTGGTTTGTTTTCTGAGCATTAATCGAGATCAGTGTTTTTAGGCCGCTAAGTGTCGGTATCCGCTAATGTTGATTATGATGATTAAATTTGCGCCGTTTCAATAAAACATCTATAAAGCTTTGGCAAATATAGATGGTCAAAGATGCTCAGTTTTTCTCTACATGGTTTAGTTGACTTTAAACGGGACAACGTACTCTGAATAAAGTTAAAACTATGTTTAACTAATTTTGTCACTAGACTTGTTTTGGCTGTGAAATCTAGGAGACGCGTCTAATTTAGATTTTAAACCGGGTTAACAAGCTCGAGTAATGATCTCAATGCGCTAGTCTCGAACCGTGTTCAGGTGAGATGATGAGTTAAAGTGTGGATCTCTGACTGTGTTTCTCTGTTTCTGCAGCTTCGGGAGTATAAGGTTGTTGGGCGTCTGTTGCCCTCCGCTAAGAACCCCACACCGCCCCTGTACCGGATGAGGATCTTCGCCCCCAACCATGTGGTGGCCAAGTCTCGCTTCTGGTACTTCGTCTCCCAGCTGAGGAAGATGAAGAAAGCCAATGGAGAGACTGTCTACTGTGGCCTGGTGTGAACACGGTCTAATCCAGCTCTGTTTCTGAGGCTTACTGTATATATGAATCACAAATCAATTTGGCTGGTTTATTGCAAATTTAAAACTAAAATACTAAAATAAGCTTTGAAGCAAGCTGTATGTTGTCCAAACTGGTACTTTTGGTACACTATTTGCTAGCCTGCATATATCCCATTTATTTTTAAAAATGATCCTTGAAAGTTGGTTTGATTTGTCAAACTGGTGGATTAACTTCTCCACAACGTGGTCTGCCTTTTTAAATGTGCAAACCCTTTAAATTCGACTGGCTTGTGATTGGCTGTCAGTGTGTAATCGTTCCACACCTGGGAATAAAAATCGTTCTGACGGTGATCCCAACGGTATATCTTTATTGTTGTGTTACGAGCTCTGCTGTTCTTTAGTATGGACTGAGATTGTGTTTATCTGCTGTTGTCCGCCTGTAATGTGTAACCGTGTCCTGTTCCTGCTCAGGTCTATGAGAAGTCTCCTCTGAAGGTAAAGAACTTCGGCATCTGGTTGCGTTACGACTCTCGCAGCGGGACACACAACATGTACCGCGAGTACAGAGACCTGTCCACATCTGGAGCCGTCACTCAGTGCTGTGAGTTTCCCAGAACACACTCCTGTTCAACCCGCACACAAACCCAAAGGTCACTTCCCCCAGTGTGGATGCCCTTGCTATGTGTGCGCACAGAAAACCGAACCTTGTCGCCTTTCTTAGGCTGTATAACGTGCCACTGAAAGTGAATTCAAGGTGCGACATGTGATTGTGTCCTCTGTGTGTGTGTTCCCTGTGCTGATGTGTGTTTGTGCTTCAGATCGGGACATGGGTGCCAGGCATCGTGCCCGCGCTCACTCCATCCAGATCATGAAGGTGCAGGTCATCGCAGCCAACAAATGCCGCAGACCCGCCATCAAGCAGTTCCACGTGAGTCACCTGACCGCAGAATTAGCTTTAGCACGCGCTCTGATTCAGTCGCGACCTAACCCTCATTCCCTCGCACTTCATGACACACACGTCAAACTCAGAACACTAGAATATCGTGCAACAGTATTTCAGTCATTCAAATTAAAAGGTGAATATTATATTTCTGATATAACTATATCCACGATTACAGGGCTAACATTTCTAACAGTCATTTTTAAATTTATTTTTCGTTTCTTGTAGTCTAATCTTCTCAGATATTGAATTTGGGGTTTTCATAAGCATCAAAATTATAACTTTTGCACAATATTCTAATCTTGAGTTTCACCCTAAATGTATACTAGCTTTTCTTTGGTCCAGAAAGCTTATTTTGAGTTTCTTTTTTTTCACCTTCGATAACAAATCAAATACATTATAATTCAAGCACATTCCTCGCATTCTTTCAACTTCACTTCAACATGTCAAAGTCATGCCACAACCCTTTTAATTCAGCTCTAAATATCTTGCGTCGAGAGTCTTTGCCGGCCTCGTGTGGAACAATCATAAATAACACATGATATTTCATGACTATTTAGACGATCTTATGTCTCTATATGGAGCAGAGCTGTTCCACTGGGTCCTAAAGTCACCTCTCTTCAGTTTGCGTTCAGATGCACATGTAGATGTAAAACCATTGTGCTAAAGTTTTAGCATTTTTAGTTTTTAATTGACTATTTTAGGGGGCTTTTGTGTACTGAAGCGTTCCATTCATTCCTATAGGGGTCAAATTGAGCCGCGAAGGAAGGATTTGATACTATTTTTAAATTTGAACTGTATTCGTGGTTCAAGTGCGACACTCAATTTAAAAAAATGTATATTTTTCAGCAGCGGCACGTGATTCCAGACCAGTAATACGAACACTTTCTCTTGTCTTATATTCTATTTCTAAAGTCACAGCTCTTGCGTAGAGTTCCTGCTGTTAGTTTGTGTGCTTCGATTGCTCTCGTCTGGATATAAGCGACTGTAAAGTGAGCGAACGCTTGACTGTAGTGTGTTGTGTCCGCAGGACTCCAAGATCAAGTTCCCTCTCCCTCACAGGGTCCTGCGCCGCCAGCACAAGCCCCGCTTCACCACCAAGAGACCCAACACTTTCTTTTAGAGTGTGTGTGTGTGCTTTCACATTACAGACCAATAAAACGTGGAGAAAATCCCTGTTCGTGTGCGTCATCTTTAAGTCAATACAAAGATGCTTTTACATGTTGTGCTGATTATGAACTTGTTACGGTAATTTTAAAATGCGATTGCGGTAGTGAGATCATGGTGTGATGTATTTGTTCGCCTCATCACAGTAATGAGTGACACCATGAAAGAGTTATAGACAATGAACTAAATAACGCATTAGACCATTAGAAGTATAATATAACATTACATACTTTGAATTTGGTTGGTTTGGGTTTATCATTTTGTATGTAATTGATAAGAAAATTTGTAAGTATACAATTTTGTGCTTTTGTTATTGCAAATCTGAAAGGCTGCAGTTTATCAAACGCCTTGTTGTGAAGATAATGAACTTCAGGTGTGTTTGATTAGAGACACGCATTTAAACAGTCCATTAGAGATGCAGGTAATGTGATAGAAAACTTTTTTTTACAAAAGATTATATAAATACAGACCATCACTTCCTCTTCACCATCGAGCAGAAAACCATCATTCTGAGGTAAGAATTTAAAAAGAATTGTGTTTGTCTGTCGCTGATTTGTCAAGTGTTTGTTTGCTGGGATCAGTTTCCATCCATAAATTAATATACAATTTAATGTTGGATGGAAATTACTAAGATGTGTGTGAAAATGTAATGTTTACGTTATGCATAACGTAGACTCACTGTATTCCGGACACTTTGCACAGTAAAACGTCGTTTAAGATATCAACTCGCTGAAAGATGACCCTCGTCTGTCTCGCCTTACACACACGTGTCAAAGTTTGACACATTTTGGACTGATCGTTTTAGAGAAATCTTGGAAAAACTGCCGGGAGACGGTGTGCGGATTACCATGAGGATTTCCACTCACAGTGTTTCAGACAGCCATCATTTCTAATATAAATACATACATTTTAACAACTGTAAGTTGGTAAAGTAATCATATTAATCTTCTTAACTTTGTTGTATAAGCGTCTATACACTCTTTTAATCGACAATTGCTCATTTGAGCATTACATTCTAACGTTATATTTAAGAATTTAAAATATTTAATTTTTAATCCTTTAAAGTACAAATATTTGCAAATTTTAACTCAATTAATTTATAAGACCATAAGAATGTTTTTTCGTCATTTTCTGGTGGGTGATCGTGTTTTCAGAGCCGTTTTCTATGGAGGTAATTCTCCCTCGTCCATTTGTCCTGCCGGAAAACCTTCCCGAATTATAACTGTAATGAAAGCCTGGGATCATGTTTTGAAAGAACTAAGAGTTTTGAAAATGTACACCTTACTTGTGAAAATAGTGTTAAAGCGAATACTAACTGTATTAAGTGTCTCCAGGTGATCACAGCTGAAGGAGGTGCAGTGCGACACCTGCTGGCCCTTTTCTGTAAATCCTTTTGGTGTGTTTACTGTGAGTTCGATGCCATCGATCTTTACAATATTTAGAGCACGTTACTGTCCACAGCATTTACTAAAATAAACCTTAATCTGTGAGGCTAAGTAACAGAAATACCTTTATTTATTTCTTCACAAACAGGCTCCAAACTGATCATTAGAATCGCCTCTACTCAAACTGTTAATCTCTTAATCATGATGGGGATTTATTGCATTATTAAATACGTTTTACAAATAAATTGTTATCTTAAGTGTGTATTTTTGTGGAGGCTACACTGTGTGATTTTTTACCCCATCTAGTGGTGAAAAGGTATATGACCATCCAGTGAATATTAGTTTCTGTTCCTCTCAATTCCAATTTCGTTTTAACTCCTACGGTGGCCAATGTAGTTCAAGATTAACATGGCTTCCAGTTCGACCTCGTCCATGCGTGTTAACTCAAACGTTAAACGCGAAAGTCGAAGCTTGAATTAACAGGTATGTCCCTCTTTGGCTATGTACTTTCAAGATAGAGGGGCAACATTGTTTTTTCTACTTCTAACGTTACTCTGTCTGGTATAACTAACGTTAGTGCTGCATATTATGACCGTTCTAATAGCTTGGCTTTTATTTTGATATGCCATATTTACTATTACTTCCGGGTCACGTGGCCAACATGTCTATGTTTATATGAAGATCTTCAAACTGAAAAATGAATAAAAAAAAACAAAATTGGACCGTTGTTTGATTTTGGTTTTGTCATTTTTCGTTGTTTTTTTATTCAGAGCCAAAAAACGGGAGAACGGCGGCTCTTTTTTTACCGTTTCTTTGTTTTTGGTTTGAAAAGACAAAAGGGTGATTTATCGTTATTTTGTTTTGTGGTTAAAAAACAAAACAAAAAAGAAACACTATCAAAACGTATGCGGACCGTGTGATATTTTCATCGCTGTCGTCACTCTCATCTATGGTCACTCAGGTGTGTGCACGCACGTGTGTGTGTCGCCCTCTGGTGTTACGCATGCGCTACTGCAGCATCGACAACAAAATGCGCGCGCACGTCACATTTAAGAGTTCACAGTGACACTTACATTAGAGCCACTGAAGGATGTGAGGGAATCAACTCTTAATGAAGGATCTTTGGTGTGCTCATTTACTGCTGTTGAACATTTAGATCAGTGTGCATCTGGATCAGTGTGTGTGCGTGTGTGTGACAGCATCATCAGCATCATCCTCATCATCATCCCGCGGAGGACAAAGGCACAGAAATGGGTCACTGATCTCATGGTAAGTGACTGATCTGCATCACCGCTGAAGCTTCACAGTGCTCGAATAAAGAGAGATCGTGTGTGTGTGTGTGTGTGTGTGTTTGTGTGTGTGTGCTCGATGATCGCCTCTGTTCGTGTGATTCTGTAGAGTTTAGGTGTTTTCTCGACACACTCGCTCCAGATAACGGGACATTGACTGTATCGCTCACTGTCTCTGCGCATCGTGTCGATTTCGCGAAGAACATCAGCGATGAGAGAGTGTGTGTGTGTGTGTGTGTGTGTGTGTCGCACTATAACCCCCGCGGCTTTAATAAGCTGATCGGCGAGTCCTGGTGTTTAGTGTTTCGTGTTTCATAAGGATTGCATCACGACACACACCGGACACTGCTCCCGTGATGCTCAGTCTCCATGGCGACCAGCATTACACCATCACATCCTCTTCATCACACACACGTCTGAATCACAGAGGCTTCGAGTGTGTCCTCATCCGAGTGTGTATGAACACTGTGATGATCAATAATGAATCATCGGCCCTGCCTATAGCAGAGGACATGGTGTGTGTGATTCCTTCGTGCCTATATAACGTTCTGTGATAAACGTTCCTCGACAGGGATCAAAGGTTTGCCTGTGGAGATTCAGAGCGAGTGTGTGTGTGTGTGTGTGTGTGTGTGTGTGTGTGACTGGAAGGAATCAGATGGAGATCAGCCTTCACACACTCAACATCGGTTAGTCAACTCTTTATCTGCTATGATCCTGAATCACTTTCGCTCATATTTATTTACATATTTATATGTTCATTGAGTTATTATTTAATGTCTCAGCGAACAGGAAACATTCTATCGAGCCTCTTAAAGCTACGATCAAACGTTCTTCCATTAATAGAGCGTTCGTTCAGAGTTATCTACTCTTTAATAATGATCTGAGAACATTAGAACACAACCATTATTTATACATCGCTCATGGAATGATTCTTCTGGAATGTTTCAGTTGATGTGTGTTTTAAATGTAACGGTTTTTAAATGTTTCTGATTCAAAAGTAACGTTCCATAAAGTGTGAAGAACGATACAGTGTCACTGTTCCCGTAACGTTCACAGAACCAAGAAGAAACGCTTTCAGAAACTTAATGTGAACGTTATCAAAAGTTCTTCTGCTTGTTAGTTTGTCACTGTTTGTTTTGTTACAAATCATTGTGAACTAAAGATGAGAAAACAAAATATTGTTTTATTTTCAGTCATTGCAGAAATAATCAATGCACATTGACCTTGATAATTGTTGAACAGTATTTCACAAGAGCTGCTGACTGCTCCCGCCTCTTTGGACTGCAGTGCTGTCTATCCAGAGGACTGATGAGATAAGGTGTTCTGCTTTCCTCAGGTGTGTGAGTTCCTCAGTTCCTCGATCCGTCAGCATCATGTGTGTGAGCTCGGGCTGGGTCCGGGCCTCGGTGTCGGTCCTGCCGCGTGCCTCGTCCTGCAGGCCTGCGGGGCCCCGGAGCCCGACAGAGACACCTGCTGACTCTCGCCAGCACCGAGACGTGGCCGTGAACACTCGCGCGGCTCTGGGTCAGGAGGGAACCGTGATGGAGGCGCGAGCGAAGCCGTCGGAGAAGGACTGCATACTCACCTGTTGCTCTGAGGACCTGAGGACAGGTAATGTGCATCTCACACCGGAGGGTCCGAAGGCAGGGCTCCAGACTAACTGCTTTTGGAAGTGACAAAAAAATCTGTATTATGAATTTTTTAAGGCCAGACAAGTCATTTGTTAAGATCCATTTGTAAAGAAAGACTACACGCCTCCGCACATATATATATATATATCTTCAGCCGCGCTGTCTGATCTGAGATCTGAGGTTTATAACGAGTACTCTGGGGTTTCTTCATCGTCCTCTTCCCGCAGGGGTGAAGTGTAATCTGGTGGTGTATAACCCGCCGGCCCGGCCCGGGGATCAGAACTGCCTGCTGTTCCACTGTGTGAGCGAGACGGACTGTCCACTGACGCCGGCCAGGGCTGGAATCAACACCTACGACATATTCAAGGGTGAGAACAACAACGGCAGAACTCTTTGTGTTCAATTTAAAGGGTTACTTCACTTCAGAATGTAAGTTTCATGATAGATGTTCATGTCTTTCTTTCTTCTGTCGAAAAGAAATTAAGATAAAACACCCGGATTTCTGCATGTTCTGACTTCAATGGGGTCCAACAGGTCGAAGGTCAGATGTGAGTTTCAGTGCAGCTTCAAAGTCTCGACACGATCCAGCCGAGGAATAAGAGTCTGATCTAGACAAACCAGCGACATTTACAACAAAATACACATTTATATACTTTAACCACTAATGCTGGTCTTTACACAATCAGGGTGAAAGGTCAAGCGTGAAGAACAGACCCAGTGTTTACAGAGCGAACATGCAATGACAAACAGGCACTGATGGATACTTGTGTTTGACCATACATTGGTTCAAGCCCTGATAATCCTTGCCTTCTGTACATATTCTTTAGTAGATTTTTGTTCAGTTAAAGAAAGTGGTAGATTCTGGTGCGGGGGTAGTTCCAGGTATATTGTACGATCAAATGAGTGATGTGGAGGCAGGCCTGATGATTATCAAGGCTCTCCGCAGTGGCGGGTGCTATGGTTAGCTCTGTAAACAGAAGTGATTGTGGCATAAAGAAAGACCAGTGAGTTGTTTGTCTGACCAGGACTGCAGGGGGTTGTGTATTTTCAACCAAGGAAGGCCTAGAATTTTGGGATGTTAGGTGTCTTGATCATGGACACCTTGACACTGGTCAGGTGCTGCCGCCCCTGCCGCCCCTGCCGCCCCTGCCGCCCCTGCCGCCCCCTGCCCCTGCGCCCCTGCCGCCGCCCTGCCGCCCCTGCCCCGCCCCTGCGCCCTGCCGCCCCTGCCGCCCCTGCCGCCCCTGCCGCCCCTGCCGCCTGCGCCCCTGTCGCCCCCTGTCGCCCCTGCCGCCCCTGTCGCCCCTGCTCGCCCTGCCGCCCCTGTCCGCCCCTGCCGCCCCTGCCGCCCCTGTCGCCCCCTGCCGCCCCTGCTGCCCCTGCCACTTTAGAACCTTATTCTAAACTTTTACCAAGATTGTATTAAAGTAAATGATTATATAATTCATAGACATAATGAAGAATCAAAGAATCAACATAGTATAAGTAGGTGGATGGTCTTTGAGTATATTGATCATGTGTTTGATGCTGATGGTGTTTAGCTGACATTTTTTTTCTTGCAATTGTATTAATCACTTCAGGTTCAACTCATCCATTGACTAAAGCAAATGGAAGAATAACAGCCAAGCCTGCACCTAGTGTACTGACAAAGATAACCACGACTACAACAACACCCACAACAGCAACCATGACAACAACAACATCCACCACAACAACACCGGCAACAACAACACCTGCAACAACAACAACAACAGCAACCACTAGTACAACAACTCCCACCACCACCACCACACCGCTGACCAGCACCAGCACTGAAGAACCGTCGACTGAGTCAGAGCCATACGTGATGCTTGTAACCTTCGCTGTGACAACCGCACATGTTGCCACAACAACCACACCCATTGACACGACAACCACCACCACTATACAGTCCACCACTACAACCTCAACAACAGCTAAAAACACCAGCACTAAAGCCCCGCGGCCTTCGACCAAACCCATCAGAGTCCGAAAACTGGGCAAACCTTCTAGACCAGAACCACATCCAGTGAAGCCCATCAGAGCGACCGCCAGCCCCGAACAACCACCGGCACACACACACCAGCGACTGCTACAGCCACAACAACCACCACAACTACACCCACAACTACACCCACAACTACACCCAGAACAACCACCACAACTACACCCACAACTACACCCACAACAACCACCACAACTACACCCACAACAACCACCACAACAACCACCACAACTACACCCACAACTACACCCACAACAACCACCACAACTACACCCACAACAACCACCACAACTACACCCACAACAACCACCACAACTACACCCACAACAACTACTACAACTACAACAACTACTACAACTACTGTAACTACACCTGCACCCAGGGCTCCGCCCGCTGAGCCCGAGAGCGAGTCGAGGCGCCGGGGCTTCGGTGCTCCTGCCGGCGGCCCGGTCCCGGGGAGGCCCAAGGTGTCTCGGGTGATGTGGAAGAACAGCCTGGTGGCCATCGTGGTGCTCACACTCCTCTTCCTCGTGCTCATCCTCGCTCTGGTGGCCCGGAAGGCCATGGAGTCCTTCGACAGGCGGCACTACACTCGCCTGGAGCTCAACGACCTGCACTATGAGGTGTAGCACACTGACACTCTGCTCTGGAGGACTGTGCCTCCTCACCCAGAGGAAAGATTTGTATTTTGATATATTTAGGCTGGTTTGGTTTCCACGGTTCGAAGGAGAGCAATAAAAAGCAATACACTGAACTCAGGTCGCCTCAAATGATGAAACGAAGGCTGAGGTCTTGAACAGCTTCGCCACTGTAAGATGTTTCTCTTTCTTTCTTTCTCATCGAGCGTTTCTTAGTACGAGTGTCGGCAAACATCATGAACGTGTTCTGTCGTAAGAAGCACCTCACGGGTCCCGAGAGCGACTGTGCTTCACTGCTCACTAGTGTAGTCGTGCACTTGTTAGTGTGTCACATGACAGCTGGAGAGATTCACACACGCACTTGTTTGTTTGTTTGTAGTTCACTGCTTTCCTTTCTGTGATTGTCCCGGCGGTGGCAGAGGTCAGGCAGAGGTCAGGTGTTTATTTCACAGCATGATCCACTGAAATCTGTCCAGTTCACTCTTAAGTTTTAATCTTATTCTGCTTCGGTATTTTCTAATCTGTTAGTATATGTTGGTGGTACATTTTTTGGTGAGTTTTGGCTTTTACAGACACATTGAGATTAATGTGACGGTTTTGTTTCTCCTGCAAGAAATAAAAAGGAGTCTCTTTCAATATCTACAAGGTTTCTTATTACGTTTCATCTGCACAAGTTTCAGTAAACAGCACAACAGTAAACCACAGGCAAGAGTGTTTCAAAAGCTCATTTAAAATCTGATCCAAACTAAATCACAAAACTAGTGACTGATGAGTGTTTTACTGGCCGGTGTTGACGATCATTGATCGTCTATCAATTAAAACTTCTATTCATCAAGGACACATTAAATTGATTAAAAGTGACAGTAAAGACATTTATATCCAGAGAGTCGTACATATCCGGGCCAACTGTTGCCACATGGCTCAAGTCTGCAGCGAGGTACATGGGCCACATCTGGCCCACACACATCAAGCTGGTTTTAGTGTGAGTTGTGGCTCGATGTGTGTGAGCCAGATGTGGCCCATGTGACCTCGCTGCCAGAACTGAGCCATGTGTGCCACAGTTGGCCCAGATGAGGCCCGGACATGCAGTCTTATTGCCAAACTTGTGTTTGGTACGCGAGCAGAAAGAAAGTGGCAGATGTGGGCCACAACTGGGCCAGATGTCATTTGCAATCTGGGTAATGTTTGAAATTGTATTTCAAGTACATTTATTTGAAAAAGTTATTTTTAACTTTCTTTTCATCAAAGAATCCTGAGAAATAAAATATGACATTGATAATAATCATAAATGTTTCTTGAGCATCAAATCATCATATTAGAGTGATTTCTGAAGGATCATGTGACACTGAAGACTGGAGCAATGGTGATAAATTCAGCTTTATTCCACTTTTCCATACATGCACATAGAAAACCAAAATGGAATATTTATAATAGATAAAGCTATTAGCAAGATAAATACATTCTACATATACGTTACGGAACAGTTGTAACAATCTTCAAACATTATGATGACGTTACTTTTGAATCTGAACGTTCTGAAACCATTTAAAAAGCAAAAAAACGTTCCATGATCGATAAATAATGTTTATGTACGAACGTTTTGAGAATATTAGGCAATTAAATAACAGATAACTCTGACCGAATGTTACAGGAAGAGTGTTTATTTTATAACTTTGAGAGAACCTTAAAAGAACGGTCCCTATTCGCTGATGGTATAATATGTACAAATGTAGTACAATAAGTGATGGTAAATCACACAAAAACATCCTTAGACTGAGAGCGAAGTGAAATATTCAGTGATTTGGAAGAATAAATGAGAGACAATGACCAATGGGTGAGTAATCATGAAGCGTAATTCATTAATGCCGTTGCTTTGTGTTGTTTTGTGTTTCGGGCCGCAGCACGAACCACTGCGTGAAAAAGTAGTCCCATTGGAATGCGCTTCACTGCTTTTATCCACGCGTCCACGACGCTCGCGACGCTCCACGTCCCACATTAAACGGTCAGTTCTGCGTCTCTACCGCACTATGGTCCGATATAGCGAAAGAGCGTGTCTTGAATAAGATGAAACACAACAATAGTGAGTGAGTGAGTGATGAGTGAGAGTGACGGAGCACTGGGATCGGGAGAGCCGGCGGAAGGGTTTGGAAGCGTCCGGGCATTTTCCCTGCGAGCGGAAGGAGACGCACGGACTCACTGAAACACTGAAACAATCAAATCGATGAAAAACCGCAACGGAGAATCAACGCGAAGAATCCGAATCCCAGACACACGCAGCCGGAGCGATGCGAGCGAAGCGGCGCGGCTGAGCGTTGAAGATGTGTGCCGCACTACAGAGTCTCTTACTGTGTACTTTGTGTTTGCAGATACGGGGTGAGTTTCATTTACGGCGCTCGATTTGTTCACGAATCGCGTTGATCTAATGATTCTCTGGATCGAATCTCTGTAACTACAGGCGCGCGCCCGTGTGTGTGAGAGAATCAATCTTGTTGTTTCGTGAAGCGTGAATCAGTGCTGTTGTTTATAGTGTGTCGATGCTGATCTGTATCGCTGGAGCTGTAGAATGTGTTTGTTTTGTTGTTTGTGCTCGTGTTCTTGTTTTGAGAACCGCGGCCGTGTGAATCTTTCACTCGTTCACATCAAACTCGCTCGTTTTCAGCCGCAGCAGCAAAAACCCTCGAATATATCAGTGATTTATCGTCCTTTATGTGTCCTGTGAGAGAGTTGTGTGTGAAAGCAGCTCTTCTCCTTCAGTTTGTGAAGTTACAATACACACTCAAACTGCAGGTCTGTTCGATTCTTTCGAGGGTTTGTGTTCGGTTCGCTCTTGTGTGTGTGTGTGTGATGATTCACTGTTAAAAATAAAGGTTCTTATTTGATACTGATGTTTCCAAGAAGACCCTTTAAAATCGTTTCATTGCATTAAATAATCTCACAGTGATGTAAAAGGGGTTTAGGTTTATTAAAACGTTCTTCACGGTAAGAAAAAATGGTTATTTTTGAGGAATAGTCATTGAAAACCCAAAATGGTTCTTCTGTGGTGAGAAGAGAAACACTTTCTTTGGCCATGAAGTGAGTTGCTAGTGTTGGTAAACAGTGCTGTGTGTAACAGCTGTTCAGTGAGACACAAAACCACCAATCCGAATCCTGAAGGAGTGTGTAAAGGACCAGCTGAGAGGTTGACATGATCTGAGGCCAAGCAATAAGTGTCCAGAAATCTCCACATTCCCAGTTTCTGCTCTGGCTCGGGCTTCAGTCACTGCTCAGAGTTTCTAAATATTTGAGGAAGGAAATTCCCCGTGTTAGGAAAACAGACTGGAGGTCGTGCCGGTGTTTCTGCGGTCGATGTGTCAAATTGAGGTTTGATTTTCTGCCAGATCCCTGTGGAGTCTCCGCTCCATCCCCGGGTCTGCAGGAACACACACGAGATCATCCGCTCTACAGGAGCAGGATTACTGTGTGCACTTACTGGATGTCCTGCTGATGCTGTCCGGAGTGAATTCGGATAATATTCTACAATATTATTGATCTCCTGCATTGACACTATTATATAAGAACTGCATCATGAGCTGACTTAAGCTGGACTGGACGCTATTTTCTTCAGGAAACAAACTTTGTTGGATCATTATTATCTCTGTAAAGCTGCTCTGAAACACTGTCGTAAAAAGACTTGATTCGTTCCCAAATCTGCTTAACATCATGCATCCTAATGTCTGAAAGGCACGCTATGTAAGATTTTAACAAGATTAAAACATTAGAACAATGTTATTTGTTGTCGATTTAAATTGTTTCTAAGAATGTATAAATCCAGAGAATTAAGCAGTTTTACCCAGGACACGGCGCCTTTCGATGACATCATACCCGGGTTTATTCAGTAGAAACCATGGAAACACCAGATGCTTTAATGTCTGATGTGTGTTATGAGCCGAGTGAGCAACTGTTGGATGCATTCATACACAAGACGAATCATTGTTAAACAGCTCAACGCAGTTCTCTTTCTGTTTAAATCACGTTTTCTTGATTTACCGCGAGTACCAGGTTTTACCATGCCTAGAATCGCTAGCTCACGGCGGTGTGTCGTAGCAGCCGGTGAGTGAACACACTCAGATGTGTGTGTGATAAACAGCGCTGCGTTTCCTGGAAGTGGATTGATGAAAGCTCTAGTGATCTCGTCGCTCACACACAAAAACGGTGCATTTTGCAGATATCACATCTGATGAAAACACCTTAAGGACGTTTAGTGTTTGAAACAAGACCGATTGAGTTCTTTTCACACCTGAATATGTTTTCAGAATAGTTCTGTTTTGACCTCTGACCCCTCTCTCTCTCTCAGGCCTGCCGCTGCTCCTGTACGCTAACCGGCGTGACCTGCGCTTGGTGGACGCGGCTCACGGGCGAGCGAACGCTACGGTGGTGATGGGCGGCCTGGAGGACGCGGCGG
Source organism: Hybognathus amarus (assembly GCA_030378365.1). NCBI lineage: Eukaryota > Metazoa > Chordata > Actinopteri > Cypriniformes > Leuciscidae > Hybognathus > Hybognathus amarus. The sequence continues at coordinate 357,456 of JAQIUQ010001055.1, read as the reverse complement.
CTCTGGATTACGTGTTCGCGCAGGATCTGATCTACTGGAGCGACGTGAGCGAGGAGTCCATCGAACGCACACGCTTCAACGGCTCCACGCCGAGCGGCACTCCCTCCACCGTCGTGTCCAACCTAGCCTCCCCCGACGGCCTGGCCTGCGACTGGATCGGGAACAAGCTCTACTGGACCGACTCCGAGACCAACCGGGTGGAGGTGTCGGAGCTGGACGGCGCGCACCGGAAGGTGTTGTTCTGGCAGGACCTGGACCAGCCGAGGGCCATCGCTCTGGACCCGGCGCGCGGGGTGAGTGGGCGGAGCTACGGCGGCCCTCGCGAGTCTGAAGGGGCGGGGTCACGGTTCACTGTTCTGACTGCAGTAGCGTGTCACTCTGTCGGCATCACAACAGTTCCCACACCAGCGGTTTATAGATTATCAGGGCTTGACATTGACTTTTTGAGGCACTTGTCCTTCGGACAAGTATTATCACTAATCTGTGTGTGAATTCGGGTTTAGAACCAAACAAGTTGACTCATGAAACCATTTGTTTATTATATTGCAATCGCAATCCTTCGGACAAGTACATTTATGTTTCACTTGTCCATGCACAAAAGTCACTTGTCCGGGTAAAGATTTATAATTTTATCTAGGGCTGCACGATTTGGGGAAAATGTCAGTATTGCGATTATTGAGGTCAATATTGCGGTTGTGATATGCGATTGCGATATAATAAACAAATGGTTTCATGAGTCAACTTGTTTGGTTCTAAACCAAATTCACACACAGATTAGTGATAATTCTGAAATTAGCAATAACAACTAAATGAGTGATAACACATATAATGATCAATAAGCCATTGATTTCTGGATAAAAATGAACCGTCTAACAGGTAGGACATATACAGAAATTGAATAAAGTTATCAAACAGTCTGCGCTGCATAAATTATATATAGAATACTCCTTATTAAAGCGACACAAGTTCTTTAGTCAAGAGCAGTGAGTAATTTTCTCTGTTCCCTTTGTTCTTTCATTAACTTTACTGACAGAACACTTTATTGGTAGCTGGCCCTTTAAGAGCAGCCGCTGTGGACAGAGACGCGGATCTCACACGCACCTCATTCTCTCACGAGTCACAACTCTTTATGTCCATCATAAGACTGCTCTTATTTATGAAGATACTCGACAAATGACATTTTGCCTTAATTGTGTGTGTAGTTGATGTTCATTCAGAGCGTGAAAGAGAACGTCTGGCGCGCGTCTGTGCATGCGCATTATACTGCCGCTCGTCTTTCTGTGAGTCACGTTCAGGACATTCACAGGCAGCGCGAAAATGTGTTCGTTTTAAATCGGTAAAATTAAATCTGTAAAATAGACGTAACGAGTGGCACATAACGTGAAGTAACATGGCATTTTATTTTGTTTGAAATTTAACTCGTACGGTCGGACAACTCATTTCTCTTCTACTTGTCCTACAAAAAATCCACTTGTCCCAGACAAGCCTTAATGTCGAGCCCTGGATTATCATGTACGACTTGAAGATACACACACACAAGCTCCGCCCACTGTGCTGGGAACAGCAGCTCATTTGCATTTAAAGGGACACACACACAATTACACGGTTTCACTCACCCTCAAAAAGGGACAATTTTAACATGCTGTAAGAAAATTATCTGTGGGGTGTTTGAGCTAAAACTTCACACACACACACACACACACACACACACACACACACACACACACACACACACACACACACACACACACACACACACACAGAGGGGACAACAGAGACTTATTCTACATCTTGTGAAAAGGGACATTTTACCACCCTTTAATATAATAAATCAAACCCCTTAATTCATGTAATAATCTTTTATTTTTAATCTGATTATTTATTTAGTTAAAGTGAAAGAAATTGAAGTTTTAGGTACGTTTTGGGATATTGTTAATTAAGCAATAAGGCATAATACATATATTAGTTTTAAATACAATTATGTCATATTTCAAATTATGCTTTTATCATATTTGCTGTGATCATGATTGGAGAACGAAATTGCAAATGTACTGCTTGTGAACTAAAAATATGAAATCATCCAGATGACACACAGTGTGCCAAAGTATTCGTATAGATGATGGAAAGCGCTCTCTCTGATCATCTCGGATCGCTGTATGCTATGCTAATATGCAAACTAACCAAAAAAAACCTTAGAATGAGAACTGTTTAAATTCACAGTCTTAAGCTTGGGGTATGAGACTAGACTAGTGTATGAAGCGCAGGTTAGAAGACATTAAGGGTCATTATAAGCGTAGTTGTTGTATAATAGTGATTTGTACTCGGGCACTGAGGCGGTCCCCTTGAAGCGCCCGCTGGGCCTCGATCTCTCCGTGTCGGGAGCGGGCGGTGCTGCGTCTTGTCTCCTGGATGTTTATGTTTGGCAGGCCAGGTAGTTACAGGCTGGAACGAGACGCTCCTCGTGTTGTGTAGATGTTCAGGGTTACAGTCACCGCTCGATCGATGCATCAGTTCTCTGTGTGAATATACAGTCAAGTGTCATTTATTCCTGTGATCTTCATCATCATTACTCCAGTCTTCAGTGTCACATGACCCTTCACAAATCACTCTAATATGAGGATCTGATTATTTGATGAATCAAAAGTTCAAAAGAACAGCATTTATCTGAAATAGAAGCTTTTAAGAATTTTTATTTATAAATTAAAAAATTAGGGCTGTCAAGCGATTAATCGCATCCAAAATAAAAGTTTGTGTTTACATAATATATGTGGGTGCACTGTGTATAATTATTTTTATATATATAAATACACACACACACATCCATGTAAATTTAAGACAAAAATATTATGTATATATAAAATATTTATATATAATATAAATTATATGTGTGTGTATTTATTTATTTTTATATATATATATATATATATATATATATATATATATATATATATATATATATATACACAGATTAATCGCAATTAATCATTTGACAGCCCTAAAAAAAATCTATACTTTTTTCATCAACCATGAATTAAAGGGATACTCCACTTTTTTTGTAAATAGGCTCATTTTAGCACTCCCCCAGAGTTAAACAGTCGAATTTTACCGTTTTCGAATCCATTCAGCCGATTTTCTGATATTTAAAAGAATATCAATAACCAGATAGTTTCTGGTCTCATTGACTTCCATAGTATATATTTTTTTCCTACTATGGATTCTGAAAACGGTAAAACTTGACTGTTAAACTGGTAAAATGAGCCTATTTACAAAAAAAGTGGAGTATCCCTTTAAATTGATCAAAAGTGACAGTAAAGACATTTATAATGTTACAAAAGCTTTTATTTCAGATCAATGCTGTTCTTTTAAACTTTCTATTCATTAAAGATCCTGAAATAAGTGTAAATAACTGTGTTCAACACTGATGATAATCATAACTGTGTGTTGATCATCAGATCCTCATATTAGAGTGATTTGTGAAGGGTCATGTGACACTGAAGACTGGAGTAATGATGATGAAGATCACAGGAATAAATGACACTTGACTGTATATTCACACAGAGAACTGATGATTTACACTGGAGGAATATTACACTGTTTTTATTTGTATTTATTGTAATAAACAGCCTTTGTGAGCAGAAGAGACTTATTTAAAAATCTCACTGATCAAAATCTTCTGAACGGCAGTGTGTGTGCGGTGAAGCATGACACACACGAGGGAAAGTATTCGTGTTGCTGTAAATCATAAAAGGGTTGACATTTAGATATGAAATTATGCCACATTAAGTCATGTTTATAAGATGAAAGGCACAATTGTGGTGTCAATTTCAACTCTTTATAATTATGACCTTTTCAGGACTTTTTAATGTCGTTTAATTTCTGTCAGTTCTGGTTTTTTCCGTCAGTGTCAGAGACGTTTGATGATGTTTTGGGCTTTCCTGTGGCTCTAGAATAGAGTTCAGAGTCTGCAGCCGTCACTCCTCAGGCCTGATGGGAACGAGTGTGTGTGATGTCACCGGTGTGTGTAACCCGAGCCGCTGGCTTTATCAGGAGGCATGATGGGTAATGCTCTGCTTGACCAACACAGGCGCTTTTGTTCTGGCCTGAGGTCAAGAGGTCAGAGGTCGAGGGAGTGGGTTTGTGCCGGTTTGACCTAAACACTGGCGCACCTGAAGCGATGACATCATTGACCAGAACCTGTCAATCATCAGGTCATGTGATCCTTCAGGTTTGTGCACATTGAAATGAGATTGTTCAGATCTCTGGAAACAAGCCGATCACCCGAGAGTGTGAGTTACCCAGCATGCAGTGCGTCTGCAGTGTCATTAGTGCGACGCTCCTGAAATCACAGATGTAACGTGTGTGTGTGTGTTCCTGTAGAGGATTCATGATGAGCATCGAACATCGAGTCACACACTGTGTTCTAACGGTAACCAATAATCCAAGAGTTAAAAACACTTTGTTTTTAGTGTGTGTGTTAGAGAGATAGAGCTGGTAAGTCCCGCCCCTTCAGCTAACCCCGCTGGACCTCTAGGTTGAAAAACCGTCAGTGCAAGTGAATGAGAGAAAATAATTATTTTCTAATCCCGTTTGAATTTTGCAATGAATGTAACATATGTTGTCTGTGAATTTTTTATATAATGTTTCGTGTAAAGAATGCTACAATTTAGCTTGTAGAATTTTCATACGGTTAAGACTTTGTGTGAGAGCACTTTGTGGACTACAACTCTCGACGTGTTTGATATACATCACCCCCACTAACACACGGATCCCGCTAAACATGCCTGTGACTTTGGTGCACTTCACCGCCTTCTTTCAGGGAGAGGACTAACTAGTTTGAGCGTGGTGAAAACCATGATTTGTGGAGGGAAAATGTGTTAAGCGGCGACGTCACATATGGGACGTGTAGTCTTTCTCGTTATGTCTATTCCACAACTGCTAGCCAAAGAATCATACAATAAACTGTCAAACTTGTTACATGAGAAATTATATAAAAAATTCACAGACAACATATGTTACATTCATGGCACAATTCAAACGGGATCAGAAAATAATTATTTCTCTCATTCACTTGCATTGACGCTTTTTCAACCTAGAGGTCCACTTGGAGTTTTACGGATGGGCGGGACTTACCAGCTCTATGAGAGAGAGAGTGTGTGTGTGTTCAGGTTCATGTACTGGACGGACTGGGGTGAGGTGCCGCAGATAAACGTGTGTGTGTGTGTGTGTGTGTGTGTGTGTGTGTGTGTGTTCAGGTTCATGTACTGGACGGACTGGGGTGAGGTGCCGCAGATAAACGTGTGTGTGTGTGTGTGTGTGTGTGTGTGTGTGTGTTCAGGTTCATGTACTGGACGGACTGGGGTGAGGTGCCGCAGATAAACGTGTGTGTGTGTGTGTGTGTGTGTTCAGGTTCATGTACTGGGACGGACTGGGGTGAGGTGCCGAAGAGTCGAGCGCGCGGGGATGGATGGGACGCTCGCTCTGTGATCATCGACTCTGAGATCTACTGGCCCAACGGCCTCACACTCGACTACACACACACACAGCAGAAGCTCTACTGGGCCGACGCCAAGTTCAACTTCATCCACCGCTGCAACCTGGACGGGTCCGGCAGGTGCGACACACACCTCACTGCGGCTCTCACACACACACCTCACCTCACTGCGTCTCTCACACACACACACACACACACACACACACACACACACACACACCTCACCTCACTACGTCTCTCACACACACACCTCACCTCACTACGTCTCTCACACACACACACACACACACACACACACACACACACACACACACACACACACACCTCACCTCACTACGTCTCTCACACACACACACACACACACACACACACACACACACACACACACACATACACACACATACACTCACCTCACTCACTCTCACACACACACACACACACACACACACACACACACACACACCTCACCTCACTACGTCTCTCACACACACACACCTCACCTCACTACGTCTCTCTACACACACACACACACACACACCTCACCTCACTACGTCTCTCACACACACACACACACACACACACACCTCACCTCACTACATCTCTCACACACACACCTCACCTCACTACAGTCTCTCACACACACACACACCTCACCTCACTACGTCTCTCACACACACACACACACACACACACCTCACCTCACTACGTCTCTCACACACACACACACACACACACACACACACACACACACACACACACACACACACACTTCACCTTCTCTCAAATAAAAATTCACCAGCTGTGATTCAATCCAGTTACGATCTCGATGACGATTAGTCTGGGTGTGTGTGTGTGTGTGTGTGTGTGTGTGTGTGTGCAGGGAGGTGGTGGTAAAGGGCTCGCTGCCGCACCCGTTCGCGCTGACGCTGTATGAGGACACACTCTTCTGGACCGACTGGAACACACACTCCATCCACTCCTGCCACAAACACACGGGGCAGAACAGCCGAGAGGTCCACACCAACATCTTCTCCCCATGGACATACACGTCTACAGCCAGAAACGCCAGCAGATCGGTGAGTGTGTGTGTGTGTGTGTGTGTGTGTGTGAGAGAGAGTGGACATACACGTCTACAGCCAGAAACGCCAGCAGATCGGTGAGTGTGTGTGTGTGTGTGTGTAGTAGACGAAGAGCTGGACATACACGTCTACAGCCAGAAACGCCAGCAGATCGGTGAGTGTGTGTGCTCTCCCTTCCCATCATGCTCTGGAATAATGCACAGAGGGGCTGCTGGGTAAGAGGAAGGAAGGACTCGGACACAATGGAGCGTCTGTTCTGTTCCAGCAGAGAATTTCTCACAGCGCTGACAGAATCCTGCGTTCACTTCTCTCTCTCTCTCTCTCGTGTGTGTGTGTGTGTGTGTGTGGCAGACATGACGAGTCCCTGTGCGCTGAACAACGGAGGATGTTCTCATCTCTGTCTGCTGTCTCCGGTCAAGCCGTTTTATCAGTGCGCCTGTCCAACAGGAGTCCGAACTACTGGACGACAACAAGAGCTGCAGAGACGGTGAGACACACACACACACACACACACACACACACACACACACACACACACACAAACACACTCGCTCAATATTTCAGTTTTAATAATAATCCGCTACAGAGTGAGTTTGATTCTTTTGGCTGTGGATAAATGTGTAAATTTAATTTTATTAAGATGAACATCTCTAAATATCGTCATAATGTTGACTCTTGTATTGATTGGACCCCCCCCCCACACACACACACACAGATTGTGCATTTACTCACTCTCCACTCGACCGTCCACTGGTTGCCACGGTAACGTGTGATCCCATGCTTCTGCCTCATTTCCTCCAATCAGAGCGCGCGACCTCAGCGTGACCTCGTGTCTGCTCTGAGTGAGCGATCTCCCCGTTTGAGTGTGTTTGGATGAGAGAGGCTCGTTTGTTTGGCCTTTTGTTTGCCCCCCACCCACTCACTGCACAGCATTATGGGAGATTGTTCATCTCGAGCCCGTCACTGAACATGTTTAACACCCGAGACACTACGGGACAGACGTGGGCTTCTCATGCACTGACTCCAGATTAATGGACAGGAAACACACATTTAAGACTCTAGTGTTGGGCACGTGAGCGATTAGCATCTGTAGACGTCAGTCTTTAAAGGCCTTCACACAGCTTTATTCACATCTAGATATTCTGTTCATAAATCACCTGATTATACAACAGTTCATTCCTAAAAACTGACTGATTTCTGAGCTTCGGTCTGACCCCTGACCTCTGCCCCTCACCAGGACCCACTCAGCTGCTGCTCCTGGCCCGGCGCACGGACCTGCGGCGCATCTCTCTGGACACGCCGGACTTCACCGACATCGTTCTCCAGGCGGAGGACATCCGGCACGCCATCGCCATCGAGCTACGACCCGGTGGACCGGCACCTGTACTGGACCGACGACGATGTGCGCGCCATCCGCCGGTCTGAGCTCGACGGCAGCGACCCGCGGGTCCTGGTGACCTCTCAGGTCAATCACCCCGACGGCATCGCGGTGGACTGGATCGCTCGCAACCTGTACTGGACCGACACCGGCACGGACCGCATCGAGGTGACCCGTCTCAACGGCACCATGAGGAAGATCCTGATCTCTGAGGAGCTGGACGAGCCCCGGGCCATCGTGCTGGACCCCGTCGCCGGGTGAGCGCGCCGTACTTCACCGTTTATTTCCACAGGGACCGATACAACAGACATGAGCCGTTTCCTGTGTGCTGAAGAGTGTGTCCCGTGTGCACAGGTACATGTACTGGACGGACTGGGGTGAGGTGCCGAAGATCGAGCGCGCGGCTCTGGACGAGGTCGGAGCGGCTGGTTCTGGTCAACACGTCTCTCGGCTGGCCCAACGGACTGGCGCTCGATTACACCGAGAGGAAGATCTACTGGGGCGACGCCAAGACCGACGTCATCGAGGTGAGACCACACCACACACACCGCTCACACACACACTCTCTCTCTCTCACACACACACTCTCGTCCCGTCGGCTTGTGGTTTTAGCCACATCTGGTTACGATTGCGGCTCTGGTCCGTTTAGAATAGAGTCTGAAAGCCACAGCGCTGCGGTCACGACCGACCCAAGATGGAAACTTCATTTCACCACAGAGACGTGTGTGTGTATGTGTGTGTGTGTGTGTGTGTGTGTGTATCTGACCTCCTCTGCTCCTCAGGTGATGGAGATGTGTGTGTGTGTGTGTGTGTGTATCTGACCTCTCCTGCTGCTCCTCAGGTGATGGAGAGTGTGTGTGTGTGTGTGTGTCTGACCTCTCCTCTGCTCCTCAGGTGATGGAGATGTGTGTGTGTGTGTGTCTGACCTCTCCTCTGCTCCTCAGGTGATGGAGATGTGTGTGTGTGTGTGTGCTGACCTCTCCTCTGCTCCTCAGGTGATGGAGATGTGGGTGTGTGTGTGTGTGTCTGACCTCTCCTCTGCTCCTCAGGTGATGGAGATGTGTGTGTGTTGTGTGTGTGTGTGTGTCTGACCTCTCCTCTGCTCCTCAGGTGATGGAGATGTGTGTGTGTGTGTGTGTGTGTGTCTGACCTCTCCTCTGCTCCTCAGGTGATGGAGATGTGTGTGTGTGTGTGTCTGACCTCTCCTCTGCTCCTCAGGTGATGGAGATGTGTGTGTGTGTTGTGTGTGTGTGTGTCTGACCTCTCCTCTTGCTCCTCAGGTGATGGAGATGTGTGTGTGTGTGTGTGTGTGTGTGTCTGACCTCTCCTCTGCTCCTCAGGTGATGGAGATGGACGGCTCGAGGCCGGCGGGTTCTGGTGGAGGAGAACCTCCCGCACATCTTCGGCTTCTCTCTGCTGGGAGACTTCATCTACTGGACGGGACTGGCAGCGGCGCAGGCATCGAGCGCGTGCACAAGACCAGCCTGGAGCGAGAGGTCATCATCGACCAGCTGCCCGACCTCATGGGCATCAAGGCCACTTACGTCACGCAGACCTTTGGTGAGGGGGCGGGGCTACACATCAGGGGCGGAGCTTGCTGCTGTAACACCCACACACTCAAAGTTATTGATGTTGAAGAATGACCCTTTCTCAAAGCAAAATGTGATTAAAATGTTTGGTGGAATACTACATTACCCATGATGCTGTGCAAGACATTCCACCAATTAGTCTTGAGTGCAAGGCCCTGGCCGGATCTGTTTTATACGACTGATGGAGTTCGTTACACACGTGTGTGTGTGTGTGTGTGTGTGTTAGTACCATAGTCCAGTGGTTCGCTTATTATTTAAATTTTGAACAGATAAAAGTTGAGGACTTTTATTTAATGCTCATTGCTCAAAACATTTCAAAATATGACATGACCCCCCCCCCACAGAGCTCACTGAGGCCCCCTTTGTGTGTGATGTCACCCGTAGTGTTTCTGAAGAGCGATCTTAATGCCCAAAGTGGGCGGAGCCTGCCTAAACGAACATGTGCGGCGAGGTGGATTAGCTGAGGTGATGTGACGCTAACGCTCAGCAGACAAACGGCTAGTACCTAGACAGCAACATAGTGTCGGCCCAGATCCGGCCCATATCGTGGAATCCACATGTACCAGGGCTGTGTTCCAGTCCACTTTTAGACACGCACTTGTGAACTTCCCTAAGCACTTCCCCTCGGGGAATCCCTGCCGCCATTTTGAAGTGCGTTCCACTTCGTGAAGTGAACGAGGGAAGTTTATATGGACAGACACTCGTTCCCTTGATTTAGACCGAGGGAGCGAGTCTACTTCATCTGTGCACTTCAGGCATCTATATATCCCACAATGCAGTACGATTGTGACGTAACCACAGATCGTCTAATCACCACAACAAACACTCTATGATCTATTAATTATAATTTATTTATTTTAAAATAACCCAAACACACCTATATACATGTGGATGCTGCATTAAACAAATTCTTAAAGGGGAAAAAAGTAAATAATAAATAAACTCAAGGCTGATTCAAAGTGATCAAGGGCTTAGGACGTTCCAGTTCAGCTCATTGCGGTTAGTAGTGGCACTCGTGCAGACGTAAGCAATGACGTACATGGACTGAACGAGACGCAGGGAAGTTATCGAGTGATGGGCATGCCAATCTTGGACTGGAACGCAGCATGGATGTGGCCCGGATGTGGCCCGGATCTGGGCCGACACAATGTTGCTGTCTAGGTGACATCAGCAGCAATCCACCTGTCACTCAAGTGGCCACGCCCTTAATTAAATAGAATTTTAAGGCTTAATATAATTTAAACGGATGAGTTCAATGAAGTCGTCATGAAGAGCAACATTAGCGATAGAGAGCCAAACCAGTTTCTGCTCCAGACTGTAAACATGTGTTTTCCTGCTGTGAAGTTGTGTTTTAACATGCGAGTCTCTGGGAGTGAGTCTCTCCTGCAGCGCCTCTAGTGGCCAGAGGAGGAACTGCAGTGAGAGAGAGAGGGAGGTTCTGCTCGGTTGGTTGATGTGTGTGTGTGTGTGTGTGTGTGTGTGTGTGTGTGTGTGGCTCTGCTGTTCTCAGGTGTGAACCCGTGTGCGCTGGCGAACGGCGGCTGCAGTCACCTGTGCCTGTATAAGCCCCAGGGTGTGTCGTGCGCGTGTCCCATCGGGCTCGAGCTCATGTCGGACCTGAGCTCCTGCATCGTCCCCGAGGCCTTCCTCCTGTTCTCCCGGCACACCGACATCCGGCCGCATCTCGCTCGAGACGCACAACAACAACGTGGCCATCCCCCTCACCGGCGTCAAGGAGGCGTCCGCGCTCGACTTCGACATCACCGACAACCGCATCTACTGGACCGACATCACACTGAAGGTACACACTCTCACACACACACTCTCACACACACACACTCACTCACTCATATACACTCACACACACTCTCTCTCTTCTGAAAGCTCTAGTGTGTGTGTGTGTGTGTGTGTGTCTGACGTGTCTCTGGCGTCCTCAGACCATCAGTCGGGCCTTCATGAACGGCAGCGCTCTGGAGCACGTGGTGGAGTTCGGCCTGGACTATCCCGAGGGAATGGCGGTGGACTGGCTGGGCAGAGAACCTGTACTGGGCCGACACTGGGACCAACCGCATCGAGGTGGCCAAACTGGACGGGCAGCACCGGACAGGTTCTGGTGTGGAAGGACCTGGACAGCCCTCGAGCCCTGGCACTGGACCCGGCCGAGGGGTGAGTGTGTGTGTGACCCGGCCGAGGGGTGAGTGTGTGTGTGTGTGTGTTGACCTGGCCGAGGGGTGAGTGTGTGGTGTGTGTGTGTGACCCGGCCGAGGGGTGAGTGTGTGTGTGACCCGGCCGAGGGGTGAGTGTGTGTGTGTGTGTGACCCGGCCGAGGGGTGAGTGTGTGTGTGTGTGTGTGACCCGGCCGAGGGGTCAGTGTGTGTGTGTGTGTGTGTGTGTGTGTGACCCGGCCGAGGGGTCAGTGTGTGTGTGTGTGTGACCCGGCCGAGGGGTCAGTCAGTGTGTGTGTGTGACCCGGCCGAGGGATGTGTGTGTGTCTCACACTCGTTCTCTCTCTCTCTTTCAGCTTCATGTACTGGACTGAGTGGGGTGGGCGGCCGAAGATCGACCGGTCTGCGATGGACGGTTCTGGACGCCTCACGCTGGTGCCGAACGTGGGCCGAGCGAACGGACTGACCATCGACTACGCGGAGCGCCGGCTGTACTGGACCGACCTGGACACCACACTCATCGAGTCCTCCAACATGATGGGTGAGCGCCACGGTCACACTTCCTGCGCCGCTTCATCAGGCTCAATGTTCAATATAAATATATTACATGTGAAAAGGGCATGATTAATCTATAAGATATTCATTTTAACAAGATGTAGCCCAGAGTGTGTGTGTGTGTGAGTGAGATGCTTCAGCTCAAAATACGCCACAGATATTTATTATAACATGTCAAAATTGTCACTTTTTGAGGGTGAGCAAAAACGCCCCTGACATGTAGAAGCAACAGGACACTCTGATTGGTTAGTTGATGAGTTTATGCAGCTGATGTGGAGTTAACTCTCTTCTAGTCATTGATTAGCATATGCTGTCATGGTAATCTATAAATCATGTCCCGGGGCGGGGTTATGTAAATTATAGGGTTGATGATGTCACTAACCCCTAGTTGTAGTCCTTAAAGTAAATCTCTCCCTTTGCTCTGAGCTTTGAGTGTGTGTGTGTGTAATGTTGATGTTCGAGTGTACACAACATCTGCACACACTCACTCCAGTCAGAACAGTGAAATCATGATCAGCCGCCGCTTTTAAAGGTCACGTGTGTCCGTTGTCACGATGTCCTCAGGTCTGGAGCGCGAGGTGATCGCCGACGACCTCCCGCACCCGTTCGGACTCACCCAGTACCAGGACTACATCTACTGGACGGACTGGAGCCAGCGCAGCATCGAGCGCGCCAACAAGACCAGCGGGCAGAACCGCACCGTCATACAGGGGCACCTGGACTACGTCATGGACATCCTGGTGTTTCACTCGTCCCGCCAGGCCGGCTGGAACGCCTGCGCCGCCACCAACGGCCACTGCTCACACCTGTGTCTCGCCGTGCCGGTGCGCGGCTTCGTGTGCGGCTGCCCCGCGCACTACTCGCTCAGACCACGACAACAAGACCTGCAGCGGTGAGTGCTACGTCTGCGCAGCGCTAGCTTCATCTAACATGTGACTGTGTGTGAACATCATGAGCTGAAGAACTCTTACACACACAGCGTTTGCCTGAGGGTTAAACACCACAGAACACACACACTTCAGCATTATTAAACACAACAAACACTCAGTCATTAAACAAGAACACTCACAAAACTAGCAATTGCAACAAAAGATAAAGATATACGACTGAAATAAAGAGTGTTTTCAGGTTCAGGAACTCCTCAAATGTAGAATAACTGCAGTTTATAGATTAGAGATAACGTCACAGTTATTCAGTGACGAGCGAGTGTGTGTTCTCAGTGTCCTGTTGTGTGATCAGTGTTATTATAGAGACGGAGGAATATGAGCGCTGGCCCTTTAAGAGCTGCACAGACACACACTCGCTCCAGCGCTTCACACTCATGCTGAGATACACACAGGAATCCACATTTAGATTTTATAACACGTATCCGTTCGCAACCCCGGTGTGCGCTGTCGGGTCGAGGGCGTTTGAGACGAGTGGTCACATGACTCTGTCTGTCCCCCAGCGCCCACATCATTCCTGCTGTTCAGCCAGAAGACGGCCATCAACCGCATGGTGATCGACGAGCTGCAGAGTCCTGACATCATCCTGCCCATCCACAGCCTGAGGAACGTGCGCGCGCTGGACTACGACCCACTGGACCGACACCTGTACTGGATCGACTCCAAGCAGAACCTCATCCGCCGCGCGCAGGAGGACGGCAACCAGGTCTACACACACACACCATGTGGGGCACTCTTGGGTCGGCCATCTTGTGGTGTTATTCCCTACTTTTACCCACAATCCTCTCTGAATTCGAGTGTACATTGATTAATCATTACTTGAATACAAAGTAAATTATATAGGTATATTAATTATTTATTAATGTGTTCAGTTTAAGTCGATGAAATACTGTAAGATTTTAGACTACTAGATCTACAGTAGGGTTAGTTCCTCAGGTGTGTGTGTGTTCCTCAGAGTGTGACGGTGGTCTGGTGTGTGTGTGTGACGGTGGTCTGATGTGTGTGTGTGTGTGTTCCTCAGAGTGTGACGGTGGTCTGATGTGTGTGTGTGTGTGTGTCGGTGGTCTGATGTGCGTGTGTGTTCCTCAGAGTGTGACGGTGGTGTCCGGTGGCCCGAGTCTCGGTCTCCAGCCCTATGACCTCAGCATCGACGTCTACAGCCGCTTCATCTACTGGACCAGCGAGGTCACCAACGTCATCAACGTCACGCGGCTCGACGGCTCGCGGGTCGGAGTGGTGCTGCCGCGGAGAACACGACAAGCCCCGCGCCATCGTGGTCAACCCTGAGCGAGGGTGAGGGCCGCTCAGTGCCGTCATGTGATCTCGCCCTGTGCCGTCATGTGACCTCAGTGCCGTCTCCTCCACAGGTACATGTACTTCACGAACCTGCAGGAGCGCTCGCCGAAGATCGAGAGGTCGGCTCTGGACGGGACGGAGCGAGAGGTTCTGTTCTTCAGCAATCTGGGCAAGCTCGGCCGCGCTGGCCATCGACAACGACCTGGGCAAACTCTTCTGGGTCGACATGGACCTGCGGCGCATCGAGAGCAGCGACCTGTCCGGTGAGGGCAAAGGTCAAGCACGGTCACGTGACCACCAGTCGTGTGTTCCGCCTGCACACGTCTGATGTGCTTTCATCCTTTATTAGGCTTTACCTAAACGAGGAACGAGAAAATAAATCAAATTAAATGAATACATACAGTTAACTTGATAAGAATGCATACAAATGACACATATGACTGTATATACACAGAAGTG
>JAQIUQ010001055.1:290000-337500 GCA_030378365.1 Hybognathus amarus | reverse complement strand
GTGTGTGTGTGTGTGTAGATGCTCTCCTCTCTCCAGTGCTGGTGTGTGTGTGTGTGTGTGTGTGTGTGTGTGTGTGTGTGTGTGTGTGACTCTCTCCAGTGCTGGTGTGTGTGTGTGTGTGTGTGTGTGTTAGACTCTCTCCAGTGCTGGTGTGTGTGTGTGTGTGTGTGTGTGGTATATCTTCAGCACTGGTGTGTGTGTGTGTGTGTGTGTGTGTGTGTGTGTGTGTGTGTGTGTGTGTGTGTGTGTGTAGATGCTCTCCTCTCTCCAGTGCTGGTGTGTGTGTGTGTGTATGTGTGTGTGTGTGTGTGTGTGTGTAGACTCTCTCCAGTGCTGGTGTTTCAGCCCTGTCGCAGCTTCGGGACAATCATGAATGTGTGTCTAAAACAGCTGTTCCAAATCTCAATCCTGTTCTGCAAGGGCTTCTGGGTAACGCCACGTTTTTAGTTCCTTTATGATTCTGCTCACACCAGCATTTCCGTTTTCTTAACTGGCACTTTACAGGAGCGGTTCAGTGTGTGTGTGTGTGTGTGTGTGTGTGTTCGTGTTCTGTCTGCCGGTGGTTTCGAGCTTCTCGCCACTGAACGCTTCATATTTCTGTGGAAAGTGTCACGGGCTTATAGCGTCGTTGCTGGAATTGTGGGAGAAATGTCTAAAGCACTTTTGAAGGAGTGAGCAGGATTCGATTCGCCACAGAATCTCGTCATTATTCATGTTTTATTTCGATTCTTTGCGAGGATGTGTTCAAAGGTGACCAACATTTGGTTTCTCATCATGAAATTTCCACTATCTTGAGTTTCTGTACATTGAATCAGCTTTACTTGTAAAACATTGTATAAAACAGATGTGTACAGCTCATTCAGTCGCGCCTATAAGCTGTTGTAACAAATGATTTTTTTAAATAAAACTGAGTGAACATTTACATTTAAAATGCTGAAGTTCCACGTTTGTCCACATGGCGGCGCAGCGGCTTTACAGAGTGACGACAGTGAAGAAAACATCACACAACTTCCTGTTTTCATTTGTTTTTTTTTTTTTTACAAAGATACAACATTACAGAGAACAAGAATACAGAGCAAGTCAAGGTTAGGTTTTTAAAAGGTTCTCTTCCATGTGTTTTATTATTTTTATTGTTATTAGAAGTAATATGTATTTGTGCATCGAAAATATCAACAGTCATTCCATTAATTTTCTCCATTGGGGAATTGATTTTTAACAGTAACTTATAAACATGTAAAGCCAGCCCTACTGTGAGCTCCGATGATCGTCAATCGATGATTTATGCTTCTATTGAAGCCGCCAGCCTGCATGAACTAAACTTATATTATGTATATTTTAAATGTTTTGGTGAAAAACTTCATTACCCATGATTCCGCGGAGGTGAAACCGGAAGCGCTGTTTGTGTGTGCGTCACTTTCCGCCTGCTGCTCAAAAACACGAAGCGCATCTGCAGCCGCTTTTACAGAGTATTGTTTATTATTATAAGTTATTTATTTACACAGTTATCGCGAATGTGTTCGGGTGTGTTGGCACTAGAGTCCGTCAGGGAAATTCATGCTGATAAAAACACGAATAGCGAAACAAATAAAGCGGTAAATAAACTCTTGAGTGACGAGCGCGCGCATGTTGCATTGGGCAGGTTATTTTATCCAAGCGCCTTTACACACATTCAGCTCTAATTAGATCTTATCAGATCATTCAGCTTTTACTTCCTCTGGGGGTCGAACCCATGACCGTGGCGTCGCGAGAGCTCCAGGACACCTGTTTATGAACATTATTAAAGTTTTAACAGCATATTTATTACAATAAAGTAAAAACTGTGAAATATGGAACATGATTTCTTTGTGAATATATAGTCAACTGTATTTTATTCTTGCGGTCAACATTGATAACAGAAATGTTTCTTAATCAGCATATTATCATGAACTCTGGGGGATCATGGGACAGTATTTTGCTTGTATTGGTCAATAAATTCATATTGATAAACACACACACATCTTGAATTCACACTGATGTGAGTGAGTAAAGGCTGACACGAGTCTGATCATGAGAAACTCAGTGTTATTCCACATCCATGGTCTCCAGCGCAGGCTGATGTGTGTGTTTCTCCCGTGTGTGTTTCTTTCTGTTTCTGTGTGTGTTTCTCCTGTGTGTGTTTCTGTGCGGCGGCGGCGTCTGTGAGGAGAGAGAAACACACATGAGTGTCTGACAGACACACTGAAGCAGAATCAGAACGATCAATCTCTCACACACACACACACCGATACCTTTCTCCTGCTCCATGTGCTTCAGCTGCTTGATCAGTTTCCTGCGCTTCTTCCCTGAGAGAGTGATGTTCGCTCTAGAGCTGGAGCTGAGAAACACTGCAGTTAATATCTCTGTGTGAATGTGTGTGTCACCTCCTCTTCTTCAGGAGTGTGTGTGTGTGTGTCTCACCTCCTCTTCTTCAGGTGGTTTCTGGTGATCAGGTCTCTGTCGATCACGGCTCCTACGATGCGTCTCTTCTTCCTCTTCTCTAGACTCAGAACTCTCCGTCTCTTGAACAGGTTCCTGGCCAGTTCCTGAAACACACACACACACATATATATATTTACATTACAGGTTAAACTGATGATTCCACATCTAATACAGATCTGTAAATGATTCTTGTAAATAAAATCTAGAACGACAGTAAAACCTTTCGTCATATAAGGTTTATTTGTATTAATTATTTTAATAATAATAATACTGATGATTTCTTATAATCTTTCTAGTTTTTCTTCTCTCGGTTGTTGTGTTTCGTGTTTTAGTGAAGCAGCCCATAATAGCGCAGAGGAGGAGCACGAGATTAAACACGACACACACACACACACACTCGTCAGCAGAACTCAGTCCCACTGATGCAGAAACTCACGGTTTTGGGTCTGTTTACTCTCCCTCCTGGAGCCATGATGAGGATGAGGATGGTGTCCTCGTGCTGCTGCTCTGCGAAGCCGGAAGCCGCGAGAGAGCGTTTACATAATAAAAGTCTCCGAACGCGCACTACAGAAAATATGTAGAAAATATTTGAAAATCAATGAATCTGTGTTAGGGTTAGGTCGGCCAGGCATTATTAAGATGCTGGTGTGTTTTTTGAAGATATTTAATAATAGAAATAATATTTGTCCATTTATAAATATGTTATGCACCCTTCTTTTATATATAAAATGGGCTAATACAAATACTAGCCAAACACATTTCATATTATTTTCAATATTTAAAAACATAAGAAAGTGAAAAAGACTGTCTATGTTTTTATTTCTTTTATTTGCAAAACTCAAGTACAATATTACAGATAACAAGAATGCATAGGAAAAAGAGAAAAAACGTCAACAATGTGAGATTTAAAAAAAAAACATAAATACATTAGTAAATACTTACGAAAATTAACACTCGGATCAAGTTCAAACAATTTTCCATAAGATATAATAATTACATTGCTATTAGAAGTAATGAGATTTCTCGATAATGTACACTTGTGTGATTTTTACCCCATCTAGCGGTGAAAAGGTTTATGATCATCCAGTGAATATTAGTTTCTGTTCCTCTCAATTCCAATTTCGTTTTAACTCCTACGGTGGCCAATGTAGTCCAAGATTAACATGGCTTCCAGTTCGACCTCGTCCATACCGTATGTATTTTCAATGGCATATTATACACTCACAAGAACAAAGTAAATATACATTAATGAGCACATATCTTTTTGAAAGAACTAAGTGTTTTTAGCTAAGAATTAGATTAAAAGAGTTACACAGTGTAGCTTTAATCAAAAAGATGAGTTCCGGAAGTCATTTTTTCTCCATAGGGGAATACATTTTTAACGATAACTCATAAACAATGTAAAGAGAGCCCTACTGTGAGCCGTCAGCCCGCATGATCTACACTTATTTTTTAAAGGATTTGAACCTCTGATGAAAGACTTCATTACCCATGATTCCGCTGAGAAGGCGAATCACCGGAAGCGCTGTTTGTGTGGGCTTCACTTCCGCATCTGCAGCCGCTTTTACATAATTATTAATTTGTAAAAGACACACAAATACGTTCGGGTGATCAGGGAAATAAATAAAGCGGTGAACTCATGAGAGTGATGACGCGCGCGCATGTTGGTGGTGGTTGATGCTGCAGTTACGCATGCGTAGCACTAGAGGGCGACACACACGCTGCTCTAACATATGTTAACATTTATGCGTCATTAATAATCATATAGATATACCTTTTACAGTATATGAGATATACGCTATATGTGCTTGTTATCTGGACGGAGACATGAAGCTTACGAATTAACGAGGCTGTAAATATATATGGATTTAAATTGTAAATGTAAACGGATCTATAATGTTTTATAACTAACATGTAATTTGAAGTGTAGGAATACATGTTGGCCTTTAAATTATGCATTTTATTTTCTATTAATACAGCGTTAAGAGAGCAAAATGTGTTTGAAGTGCAATGCATGTAATACTATCGTGTCGCCACTAGATGCCAGTATAGCCGTATAAATAAATAAATGTAAGAAAAGAAACCGAGGATTCTCTTCACACACAAAACAGTAAAGTATGTTGTCCACACGCGTCTCATGTGACACACACACATACACCAAAGAATATGTGTGTGTATATATATATATATATATATATATATATATATATATATATATATATATATATATATATATACTCTTTTCTTCATCTTTTATTTATTTATATTATTATATAACAGCTTTGTTGCCCACACAATTCTTTACAATTAAAAAAAGTATTTAAAAGTATTAAAAATATATAAAACCTTATCTTCTTCCCATTATTATTATTATTATTATTATTACTAATATTAAAATTGATTTTAAAAAGACTCTTGCGCCGTTTCGACGCATCACGGCGCTTTTATTTTATGTATTTCAGACCGGATGTGACGTCACGCACGGAGCCTCAACGCACTGAAAAGCTTCAACATCGTTCCCCATGGACGAAGAAAACGGCGCTGAAATCACAAACACAGGTAAAAAAAATCACAAAGAGCTGATTTTACTGAAATTAAAGGTCAGAGTTCAGAGCCGTGATGATTCATTATTCAAACAGCGGCAGAATTACATCTAAGAGCAGCGCGTGCGGATTCACTGACGGATCATTAAAGACGATCATTGTTGCGCTAATCAGCGCAGACCGAGTGTGTGTGTGTGTGTGTGTGTGTGTGTGTGTGTGTGTGTGTGTGTGTGTGTGTGTGTGTGTGTGTGTGTGTGTGTGTGTGTGTGTGTGTGTGTGTTGTGTGTGTGTATACTTGCAGGGAGTACGTGACAAAATAACGTTTGTTTGTCTATTAAAATCTCAACTGCTATGTCTTGTACATGGTCCTTTTTGTAATCTTGGACTTGAAACTGTTCAGTGTGGTGTAACTGTATTCTGGAGACTTTTCTAAGCAGATTTCACTTGTGACTCTGATCCTCTTCTGGCTGTCCTGTACTTGACAACACATTAAAGTTAATATTTCTCTTTTAACACTATGCGTGTGTGATTCTGACTGTGTGTGTGTGTGTGTGTCCGCAGGCGGGCTGCCCCTGGCGTCTCTGCGTTTGCTGGTTCCTCCTCTACACCTCATGTCTGCCTTCATGTGGCAGGTGCTGCAGCAGAAGAGCCTGGTGCATTATGGGAAGTTGGAGGAGTTTGTGTCGATGGTGACGGAGACGCTGCCGCAGGTGCTGGGATACAGACGGAGAACACAGCTGATGCTGGGCCTGAGAGCGCGGGTCAGTGTCACACAGTGTGTGTGTGTGTGTGTGTGTGTGTGTGTGTGTGACTGACTGTGTCTCTGACTGTGTGTGTGTGTCTGACTCTGTGTAGTGTCTGACTGTGTGTGTCTGACTCTGTGTTGTGTTGTTGAAGATGGTTCTGGAGTTGTGTTCGTGGTCCGGTGGATCTCAGGAACATTCAGGCTCATCTGGACAAACTCCATCTTCCAGACACGACGCCTGGACAGCCGGTACAACACCAACCTTACACACCAACCTTACACACCAACCTTACACACCAACCTTACACACCAACCTTACACACCAACCTTACACACCAACCTTACACACCAACCTTACACACCAACCTTACACACCAACCTTACACACCAACCTTACACACTATACACTAACCTTACACACTTACCTTATACACTACACACTAACCCTGTACATTAGCCTTATAGAGCAGCTTCACAGTAACACACAGAATCACTGACGCTAACTTCCTCAGATATAAGAGAGATTCTGCAGGTCATGATTTCTCTGGTCAGTGATGATGTGTGTGTGTGGTGTGTGTCAGGCTCCTGATGCTGATTTGAGAACCTGCGTCACTAATTTCAAAGCTTTGGTTCTGGCGCTGCTGAAAGACCCGACTGAGAAAGCTTATTTCTTCCAGGTTAGACACACATCAGGTTCATCCTTTACTGATCTGTGTGTGTGTGTGTAACATCCTGAGAACATCCTGACTGTGTCTCTCACACAGGAAGTGTTTCCTGTTCAATATGGCGATGGGTTCGACACGGCACTAGAGGAAGTGATGTGGGATCTGCTCTCCAGCCTGGAGAAACTGCTTCCTGTGCCGGACTTGAAGAAGGTGCAGACTCTTTCTCAGAGACAACTATAAGCAGATATTATAAATCTTGTGAAGAGCTTTCAAACGTATTTTAAAGGGAAGTTGCGCTGGTCTCTTCTCCTCTGTGGTGTCGTATATCGAGTGAAACGCTTCAGGAACAAGAGCAAGAGTGGGCGGGGCTTGACTGTGTGTGGGAATTGATTGGATGGTTGTGGTTTGGTACTGGTCTGATCTCGTGTGAGTGACAGGTTATAGCCCCGCCCACATCATCAGAGAAGAGATGCTGAAGAGGAACTGATTCTCTAAGAGTCAAGATTATTAACACTAATGATGATGATGATGGGCACTGATAAATCATTCAAAAAAAACTGCAATAATCCATAAAAAAACAACTGTAATTGTCCATTGTAATTTCACCGTGACTTTAAACACTTTCTTTTCACCCCAAACTGAACCCGTGTTGTGTGTCCGGCCCGTTCGCCTCACACACACTGTGATTTGGTTTGAAATTACACCAAGTGTTTGTTCTTGGTGTTCTCTCTCTCTCTGCAGACGGTGTCGTGGCTCTCTCCTGCCCCCGCTGGCCTGGAGGACTGTATGTGCAGTGACCCGAGCGACCTGCAGCTCCTCCTGCAGCAGCACCGGCTGTTCAGCGCAGACACACACAGCTGGCAGACAGGCAAACAACACACTTCTCTTTTATTTGTGCTTTAGATTAAGTGCATTTTAGATAAGTGTATTATAGCACGTATTTCTATCGCCGAGACTCGATCATCTGTAACTTGACTTCATTAGTTTGCTGTAGTTTGAGCTGTACAGACGCAGGCCTGTGTTGCAAACTTATATTAGTTTACTATCGTAATCATAAACTTACCGGGTTTGTCTCACAGATAGTGTGTGTCCTCTCTCAGGCGCTGCTCCGCGCTCCTCCGGCGACTGCATCGTGTCCTCGCTCTCGGTCCCTCCATCGGCTCGAGCGGATCTGGCCTCGGATCAGGTGCTGTTCGTCCAGCCCGACTCCGTCATCATCACCGAGACTACACCGAGGTGGAGCTGAGCAGCCACGAGGAGGAGGAGGTGATGAAGGTGGAGGAGCTGCTGGAGGACGAGGCTCCAGAGACTGAAGACCCTGCGCTCCTCCCCGCCGCTCCACACGAGGCCCGAGCCGAGACGCCTGACGCCGGGCTGCAGGAGGACCGGCCCGTCCCGCCGAACCCCTGAGCACCACACACACACCCCTGACGCAGGACGTGACATCATAACACCGCAGGAAGCCCCGGCGCCCGTGTCAGACGGAACCCAGAAGCCCCCGGTGCGGAGAGGGCGAGGAAGGCCGAGGAAAACTCCAGAGTCCACGGGCGTAAAAACCCCAGAAGGCCCGGCGGCGGCTGGCCCGGAGCAGCGGTGCGTGACGCGAGAGCTAACTCTCACAAACATTCACTCAAGATATTCTTGCATATTAATACTGTTCTTGCTTCCATTAATACTTATTTTCTCTTCTATATCTATAAAAAACAACAAATCTTTGTCTTATTGTTAGTTCTCCTGGTTCTATTGTTTGCTTTGGATGAAAGCGTCTGCTAAATGATTAAATGGAAATATTTTGTTCGTTTCAGGAGTGCCCTCACCCCACATGGAG
Organism: Hybognathus amarus; assembly: GCA_030378365.1. Taxonomy (NCBI): domain Eukaryota; kingdom Metazoa; phylum Chordata; class Actinopteri; order Cypriniformes; family Leuciscidae; genus Hybognathus; species Hybognathus amarus. Next base: position 329,262 of record JAQIUQ010001055.1, on the reverse strand, counting down.
ACTGTAAAGGTGAGATAGCTGTGCTTTTACTAGATTAAAAAAAATTACCGCTAAAGCTACTAGTGAAGAATGACAACAATCAGTGGAGAACAAGACCAGATCGCTGTGATCAATCACTGTTTAGCCGGCATCTCTAGCGGGATTAGCACAAATTTACTAATGATTATAAATGGGGCTTCATTCATCAACTTGATTAGATGTAGCCAATCACAGACATATCCGACAAACACAACGGCCAATCAGAAGTGTTTATGATTCTGTTCAAAGCCTCACATTTGAAAAATTTCAGTCCCGAAGTCGGAACTTTGGACCACACTAGAGTCCATAACTCTGAGTCCATCATCACAATGTCAGAATTTCTCTCTGATGTTCCTCACAGAAGCTGATGACGCTCCAGAAGCTTCCAGCGGCCCGTCCCGCGCACGGAGAACCCGCAGAGCCCGAGCCGGAGCCCGTCGACAACCCTCGCGCTCGTCACGCGTGCTCCACCTGCGGGCGCAAGTTCACGCGGCGCTCCGACGTGCAGCGGCACCAGCTCACACACACCGGCGGAGCGCCCGTTCCACTGCGCGCGCAGTGCCAGAAGACCTTCCAGCACGCCTGGGACTTGACCAAACACTGCCGCAAGATCCACGGCGAGGCTAGCTTCACCTGCCGCCAGTGCCAGAGCACCTTCGCTGAACCTGCGCGAGCTAACGGCGCACCACAAGAGGAGCCACACAGGCGAGCCGCCGCACTCTGCTCCATCTGCGGAGACGCTCAGCGCTAATCCCGCCGCACTCGCTGCACACCGGCGGAGCCACAGCGCCACACACACCTACCGCTGCGAGCAGTGTGGCGAGGGCTTCGACACACTGATCCTGAGATCCGCTCACCGGCAGAGCCACCGCAGACGCTGCCAGTTCAAGTGCCCGCAGTGCGAGAAAACCTTCACGCGGCGCAGCGACGTGAGGCGCCACCAGCTAACGCACACCGGCGAGCGCCCGCATCAGTGTTCGCTCTGCGGGAAACGCTTCGGCCTTCGCTCCGGGCTCCAGAAACACATGAGCACACACACCGGCGAGCGCCCCGTTCGCCTGTCCGCACTGTAGCAAGAGCTTCACGCAGGTCTCGATCCTGCGGCGTCACGAGCGCATGCACACGGGCGAGAGACCTTACCTGTGCTCACACTGCGGCAAACGCTTTCTCTCAGCTCGGCGAGCTCATCAAACACGACAAGACGCACGCCGATGCGCGCCCGCACGCCTGCCCGCAGTGTAACAAAGCCTTCAAGTTCAAGCGTTCGCTACAGGAGCATCTGCTCAGCGCACAGCGGCGCGCGCCCCGTTCCCCTGCCACTACTGCGGGAAGATGTTCGCTAAGGCCTTCGCGCTGAACCGACACCACCTGATCCACACTGGCGAGACGGCCCTCGCCTGCACACACTGCGAGCGCACGTTCCTCACCAGTGCTGAGCTAGCGCTCCACGAGCGCACACACACCGGCGAGAGGCCGTTCTCCTGCGCCGCGTGCCCGCGCCGGTTCCGTAGCTCGTCGGAGTTAGCACGACACCGGCGCACTCACTCCGACCCAGCGGCCCTTCGCCTGCGGATACTGTCCCAAAGCCTTCGTTCAGCGCCGCGAAACTCGAGAACCACACCAGGGTCCACACGCGCCAGAGCAAACCCAGACGCCCCGCCGCAAAGCTAGCCGAGGTCAACGTCATTCTGACGTCAGATTCGCTCTGGAGATCCAACACTGATGATTACGGATGAGTGAATCCCCCCATTGAGTGTGTGTTCGGCCTGAACTCTGACCCTTCATTAAGAGATGCTTGAAATAAACCCTTTAATCACCCTTTAATAAGACTCGTCACTCTACATCACCTGAGGCTTTACTCCACTGACAAACACACAGAGCATCACACACACACACACACACACACACACACGGTGAACTCTTGTTAATTTGCTGATCAATGTTTATGATTTCAAGTTTTAATATTGAAACGTCAGCCGTACAGAAACATCTATCCAGACAACACATGCACAACTAAACATGCATAAACTGATCATGTGACTGTAACAGTGTGAGTGAGCTCTCGAGGGTCACGGCAGAAGGCGTTCACGTCAGTATAGCGTCGAGGGCTCAGCGATGTACGGTCTGGAAACACAGACGTCAGCAGAACGTGAGAATGGAAGGAAGCAAATGAAGTGTTTTGCGGCGCGATATTAATCACGGTTCTCCATCTCTGCTGAACCCTTCCTTCACCAGAGCCTGCTGTGTGTTTATTAAAATCTGAAACATTAATGAAGTCTTTAAGTTCCTTTTTTGCACATCTCCTGAGCGCTGTAAATGCCTGAAGCTGGTGTGTGTGTGTGTGTGTGTGTGTGTGTGCGCTCCTCCACCGGGCCGGTTCTGGCTCCTGGCGCTGTTCCTCATGTGGACCCGCTGGACGGGACGGACACACGAGAGGCTCCGTGAACAAACGCCTCACAGAGACACAGCGTCGCCATGACAACCGCTTTTGTCTTTGTTCTCTATGCAGAAGAGATGCGATGAGCAGTGGGAGATCTGTGTGTGTTTCTGTGTGTGTGTGTGTGTTCACTGAGTCTGTACTCGGTTTAGTCGGGTATTCTGCCAATTCATATTCGTTGTTTAGGGCCAAATAACATCCGAATGTTCGTCTGTTTCGTCTGTCCAATGCTTTAGGCATTTCTCTTTTTGTGTTTTAGTGATTGGGTTTGTGCCGTGAGCTCTTCCACCGATTGGCCGAGGGTTCTCTCTGGCTCTTCATGTCATCTGGGTATTTCTCTCAGTAGCAGAAAGCTCTCTGTGCCTCCGTCTCTCACGAGCGTTGTTATAGGCCCCCTTGTGGTGTAAATCCAGTGTTTAATGTTGTTTATGTGTGTATGTGGTGTTTATAATACTCTTTAACACACATGTGTAAGTTGATAAGTGGACAGCATTGCTGAGTATTTCCTCCTTAAAACTGCAGTGAACTCAAACACACGAAATCGCTAGTGTTTCTGACGTCACAAACCACCTTGTAACCAATCAGATCAACGTGTGATCGTCAGACCAGTGGATCTGAGTGAGCGAGTGAGTGGAGGCGGGGGCAGGTCTGTCACACTGGGCTTTTGTTCCTGATTTTTGTTGATCTCACTAAAGAGGAGAAGTGTTTATCCAAACATCTCTATTCCGGATAGCTGGGGTTAGGCTTAGGTTAGCCCTGGATAGTTAGGCTTAGGTTAGCCCTGGATAGTTAGGCTTAGGTTAGCCCTGGATAGTTAGGCTTAGGTTAGCCCTGGATAGTTAGGCTTAGGTTAGCCCTGGATAGTTAGGCTTAGGTTAGCCCTGGATAGTTAGGCTTAGGTTAGCCCTGGATAGTTAGGCTTAGGTTAGCCCTGGATAGTTAGGGTTAGGTTAGCCCTGGATAGTGTAGGCTTAGGTTAGCCCTGGATAGTTAGGCTTAGGTTAGCACCTGGATAGTTATAGGCTTAGGTTAGCCCTGGATAGTTAGGGTTAGGTTAGCCCTGGATAGTTAGGCTTAGGTTAGCCCTGGATAGTTAGGCTTAGGTTAGCCCTGGATAGATTAGGGTTAGGTTAGCACCTGGATAGTTAGGTTAGCCCGATAGTTCAGGTTAGCCCTGGATAGTTAGGGTTAGGTTAGCCCTGGATTAGCTTAGGGTTAGGTTAGCCCTGGATGATAGGGTTAGTTCAGCCCTGGATAGTATTAGGTTAGCCCTGGATTGTTAGGGTTCAGGTTAACCCTGGATTGTTAGGGTTAGGTTCAGCCCTGGATTGTTAGGGTTAGGTTAGCCCTGGATTGTTAGGGTTAGGTTAGCCCTGGATTGATTGAGGGTTTAGGTTAGCCCTGGATTGTTAGGGTTCAGCTGTAGTTGGTTAGGTTAGCCCTGGATTGTTAGGGTTAGGTTAGCCCTGGATTGTTAGGGTTAGGTTAGACCCTGGATTGTTAGGGTTAGGTTAGACCCTGGATTGTTAGGGTTAGGTTAGCCCTGGATTGTTATGGGTTAGGTTAGCCCTGGATTGTTAGGGTTAGGTTAGCCCTGGATAGTTAGGGTTAGGTTCAGCCCTGGATAGCTGATTCTGGATGTCTCCAGAATTGTGGATTCTGAGGATTCTTCGACGTCCCTGAATTGACTTTGTTTTTTGTTTTGTTTTTTCTAAAAGTATTATGTTTTCGTGATGGAGATGAGAGGACGTTTAGCATCTCTGTGTTGTTGGTTTGATACAATTCTTGCTACTTTCCATTTAAACCCTTATTCAGTGGTGTGTGTGTGTGTTTATTCAGACACTGTTCAGTATACGCTGTGGGTTGTTTAAGGTTTACGGCTTGTGTTTTGGAAACAGACACCAGCAGAAAGTATCAGTATGAAGGAAATCAAATAAGATTCGAATAGAACAAAACTAAATGCTTTGACATTCAAGTCAAGTCACCTTTATTTACACAGAATGTTTCAAAGCAGCTTTACAGCGATGACAGGAGAATAATGAAACAAAGTTTGTTTCTGAACGAAAATAGCATCACAGTCCAGCTTCATTCATTTCAGTTGTAAAAAAGTTAGTTCATTCTCATATATATGTATATATATATATATAGCCGCTCTGGAGAAAAGTTTGCGTGTGTGTGAGAGAGAGAGTGTGTGTGTGTGTGAGAGAGTGTGTGTGTGTGTGTGTGTGTGTAGACCTGTATCTACAGTATGTTTGTGTGTTCTTTTTACTGAACACACACACACATGTTTACAGCTAAACATGTTTAAGTGTTCTAGAAACCGCAGACATCCCTCTGTTAATTGCTGCACATTTATTGATATTTCTCATATTCAATTAAGACCCTTATGTCAATATTTAACCACAACTAATGACAGTAAAGACGTGTATGACAGCACTCACACTCGTCAGAGCTTTACATTGTCCAGAATCAGAGACCTGCTATCAGATCGGCTCATCATCATCATCATCATCATCATAACTGTTGATTGTCTGCTGCTGCAGAGCTGGTTATATTGTGTTCTCTGTTACAGGCAAATACATTCGATCAGATTCAATGATGATTATACACGGTTTGATTAGAAGTCACTTTACTTGTACATATTTTGAAAAATTTTATCCGTTTAATCAGTAGATATATTAATAATTTGTCATTTCTTTATCAGTTGTCAGATTGTCGGTTGCAATCATATTTTTTCTTGTGAGCAAAACAAAAATCTTGTGTAGGTTAAACAAGAGAGTTGGATAAAAGAAACTGGTCGTTTTAATTAAATATCTTGCAAATACGTTCCGCCGGACTCGCGCTTCCCTCGTGCACACGCTCAGATGTGCGCGCGCGGCAAAGGCAGACTGACGCGAAACTCGAGACACGAATTAAACATCGATAAACTCGATTAAACTCAATTAAACTAAAACTTAAAATAATTAATGTCCTGTTAATATAACACACACTGAAAGAAGTAGACAAAACTCGACCAAAAACCTGAAGTGAAGAAACGCGAAGATTTACCTCACATCAGCTGCTGAGGAGAGAAACGGTGAGTTTATTCACATTTAAACTCGACGTAGTGACTAGTGAATTATCAGTGTTTTTTTATTATTATTTTCCAGCATATTTTCCACTCTTATCATGTTTGTTGTGTTCGTCTGTATGTCCTTGAGAGTTTGACACACCTGCAGCTGCAGGTGATTTGAGTTAATCAGTGATAGAAATGAGTTAAACTCCCTGCTAATGAGTCTTGCGCGCGTTCTGTGTGCATTCATGGTTAGGGAATATGGAAAATATTAAATCAATTCAGCTGAAGGAAGTTTAGATTCGATACAGGTATGAGATCAGACACTGCAACATCCACAGTGCAAAGTCCTCTGTAGAGGTGTGTGTGATGTATTGATGTGGGCCCCCTCCCCCTCCACCAATTTCATATACTGTACAGTAGAGGAGCATGGAGGCCCACAAATAACAGAAGATGGTGGTGATGTTGTAAAACCTTTATTTTAAAAGTTAAATTTATAAAAATTACAACTATAGCAAAAAGCAAGAAATTTGAAAATAATAATAAAACTAATAAAAAAGCAATATAATAATGAAAATAATATATTCAGCGAAATAATGTTGTTTTCCCATCAGTCTTTTATAATTCATAAATCAAAAAGTAAACATTTAGAAATTGATAAGAATGCAGTATAATTGAAAAAATAAAATCATGTATCGTCTTGTTTTTTTTTTTTAGTAAAGATAATCACCACCACCACCCTGGAACTGGTAATATTATTAAATAAAGTTATTAAAGGTACAATATGCTAGCCTGACTTCGTCATACTCATATTCAATGGAGAATATGAGTCTGAGACCGCTCTGTTGGGCTTTGATTATGAGGCGTGTCTTAACCGAACCAGGAAAAAAAAACCCTGCACTCATTTGGATAGTCGGTAGACCTACAACCAATCAGAGCAACGCAGTAAGTCAAATCCTTTGCATACAGTTTTCAACTACAGAACTTACTTATTTTAGAAGTTAAATAATGAGTGTTGCTTCTTTTACTTACTTCTCCATGAGTGCAACCAAAGGAGAAACCACAACCACCACAGGCTTTTCATTACGTCCCATCTTCTTAGTGACCGTCAGAGCCAGCTGATAAGTTACACTTTTCCTGAATCATGTGGGAAGGACAGAAAAATATCTTTCCGAATCGACAAATGTCTTAATTGCAGTTCAATGACGTCATATCCGCGTTACCCCGGTTTCCGGCAGGTTTGACCTCGTACTGTAATAGTAACCATGGCGACAGACGTGGACAACTGGGTCAGTTAGGCTTGTTATGCCTGCTCAACAGCGTGAGCGTCCCGAGCAGGGTTTTGTTCAAACATTATGGACCATGGCAAGCAGATTTGAGGACTAAAGAGGACTAAATCTTTCCAGATCATCTTTCCAGATGCCGAGAGCTCCACGTCCGCGACTAACATGTTGCTTGAGCAAACAGGTGAGCAAATCACTGGATATAAAGCTAATCAATGTTATATAGTTCAACATGATGAAAAGTTAGAATATGATCTGTATGTTATTCGAATGTTGAATGTCTCATACAGCCGACACACACAAATGCCGTTTAGTGTGATCGTAAAACTGGTCGAGCGAGTGAAGCAGCGCTGCATTACTTCAAGTTTAATTCCTCTAATAAACTGACCTGTGTGAGTAATTCAGTGTGTAGTTCGGTAGAATTGAATGTCCTTATTCCATTATATCCGCGGTGTGTGGCGCTGGTATACGTCTAGCAATCGCTCCTGCTTCATACTACAATCATGTTAAAAACATCACTGTATTCACTCATCCGTAAAAGATCCATCAGCTTGACAACAAGATCCATAATTCTGCTTAATGTGGAATATACGTCATTCATATTAATATACGCCTTTGTTATTGTAAGAGGTTAGCGACCCCTGGTGGTGAAACAATCTTGCATATTGTACCTTTAATTGTTCCCAGTGCAGTGTGTTGTATAATCTGCGTTCTCTTGTTGCCGGCAGGTCCGGTGCGCGAGTGTTGAGCTGAATGTCGACTCCCTGCCAAATTATGACCCCCTCATTAAAGTCAGTACCTGGTTGGCTAATCCTAACCCCGACCCTAATCCTAACCCCCGACCCACAACTATTCCTAACCTCTGACCCTAATCCTAACCCTGACCCTAATCCTAACCCCGACCCTAATCCTGACCCCGACCCTAATCCTAACCGACCCTAATCCTAACCCCGACCCTAATCCTAACCCCGACCCTGACCCTAATCCTAACCCCTCCCCACAACTAATCCTAACCCCGACCCTAATCCTAACCCGACCCTAATCCTAACCCCGACCCTAATCCTAACCCTCCCCACAACTAATCCTAACCGACCCTAATCCTAACCCTGACCCTAATCCTAACCCCTCCCCCAACTAATCCTAAACCTACCAATACTAGGGGGGTAATAATTTGGCAGTGGTTGAAATTCGGCACAACACCAGGACTCAAGTCCATTCTTTAACTCTATTTACAATAGTGTGTGTGTGTGTGTGTGTGTGTGAGATAGAGAGAGAGAGAGAGAGAGAGAGAGTGTCTGAGAGTGTGTGAGTGTGTTTGTGTCACATTGTCTTTGTGTTTTAATGAGTAGTTTTGTCCGCATGCTGGATGGATGTGTGTGTAGTAACTTTAGGTGTTTTGTGCTTTTTGATCCATTCATGTTTATGATCATTTCTGTGCAGCTCATTCATAGACGTGTTCTGATCTCGTTGATGGTCTCGGTTCAGCAAGTCTCTTCAAGGGTCATGCACACAGGAGCCCATCCGCCACAAACATGCATCATGTTTTGCTAAATTGAAATGATGAAATAGTCATAATTATGAAATAATAATTTGAAATGAACATACAAAGTTATAATTATCGCCGATGTTTATACAGTGCAAAGAGTCACTGACACGAGAGACTGGTTTAGTCCAGCCTTTAATAATGACAGATGAGGTAAAACAACACACACACACACACACACAACCCCACACGCATGCGCTGCCAGGGTCCGAGCCTAAGCGTGAACGCCACAGAACACGTCACGGTGCCACGTTACACTCCACATACGGGCGAACGAGATTTAAAATGTCACAATTAGGACTTTTTATTTCATCTCATGAATTTTCGACTTTTCATGTCACAAATATGACTTGGAATGTCAATTTAGATTTTTTGTTTCTTAATTAATATGACATTAGTTTGTCATATTTCTGTTTGCACGAAAGCGTGCGTCTGGAATCACACACTCCCTGCGGAAACAGTGTGTGACCAAAGAATTATGTCAGAATTCCCAGAACTAGTCAAACTCCCGAAGATGAACTACGACCTGTGAGTATGTGATGGACACTTTACTATCCGTGATCCCACGGGAAGAGGCTTGAGACGCAGCTGACGCTAGATCACGTGATCATGACATCATGAGTACGTCCAGATCACATTCATAAGGGCTTTTTTAGCAGTTGTGAAGGACTTGTTGTGTAATTATAGTGCCCACTGGAGAGTCAGAAGAACATGAAAGCATGAGTGGACTTGTGTTGTGTTTCCTGTGTTCCAGTGCCGGTCTGTAGTCAGGTCATAGTTCACCCAGTGTGAGCTCTCGTTAGCTTGATTAGCCCTGTGTTTCCCTGTCAGTCGATGTTCCTGTTTCAGTTCTCCATGTGCCTTCGCTATTATGTTTCTCTCCCGCCATCACTTCAGCTCTTCCTCATGGTGTCTGAGACACACACACACACACACACACACACACACACACACACACACACACACACACATCTTACTCTTTCTCACACACACAAACACACTCACTCACTTACTTACACAGAAGAGTGTACAGGAAGTTGTGTGTGTGTGAGTGACTGAGTGAGCGTGTGTGTGTGAGTGACTGCGTGAGTGTGTGTGTGTGAGAGAGAGTGTGTGTATGTGTTCCTCTCTTTCACTTCCATGATCCGCCGCTGACGAGACTCCGAGAGTTTGAGCCGCTCATGAGTTGCTGTGAAGCTCAAAGTCATGGAGTGGGACTATTATGTGCCCTTGCACTTACTGGAGTGAGTACAGACTGTGTGTGTGTGTGTGTGTGTGTGTGTGTGCTCTAATGTTTGTGTGTATGATATTTCTCAATGATCTCCATGTTTCAATGTGTGTTGTATCAGTGACACTCCTCTTTCTCACTGGATCAAATCAGTGTAAACGATTTCTTAAGCTGATTGATCTGTTGTGTGTCATGTGTGTGTGTGTCAGTGTGACGCTTCAGTCAGGTGTGTTCATAGTGGGGTGTGTTCATCAGTCAGGTGTGTGTTCATCAGTCGGGTGTGTGTTCTTCAGTCAGGTGTGTGTTCATCAGTGCATGTGTGTGTGTGTGTCAGTGCGACGCTTCAGTGGTGTGTGTTCATCAGTCAGGTGTGTGTTCTTGGTGGGTGTGTCATCAGGACAGTTAGCAGTGAATTTAAACCTCTATTTGGGAATGTTATTATTTTATAAACTTCACTGTGAATCTGTTTTAAAATGGGAAAGATGGTATTTTTCGGCACTAATTTATAATCAAATCTTTTTCTAATCTTGACTGATCTCATGTTGTTGGAAATGTGTGAGACTCACGGTTTCGTGTCTGGCTGCTGATCCGCGATAGAAGGGAACTGATAGTGTGACAGAAATGTATTAATTTGTGACAGGAGACGCATCAGTGTGTGTGTGTGTGTGTGTGTGTGTGTGTGTGTCACCCAGTGGCTGTTTTTGGTAAAGCGCTTAAGCAAAACAGGAACTTCAATTTCTCATCAACTTTAAATTTGCAGCATATGTTGATTCGGCTTGTGGCTTATTTTGAAAGTTTATACATTTTTACAAATTTACATTTATTTCAGTACATTTGCTTTTACAGCAAACCCAAAACTTTTTATTGAAGTTGAAGTTGTGCAGTAATGTGTGTAGGTTTGTACTGCATGCGTGTGCCTACGTGTGTGTGTGTGTGTGTGTGTGTCAGTAGGGAAGTGGTTGATTTGTGCACATTGTCACTGAGTCCCTCCTTCTAACCACTGACAGAGACACAGACAGACAATAGAAGTGAGACAGGCGACACACACGCACTTTCACTCCTGCATTACTCTAACTACTGTGTGTGTGTGTGTGTGTGTGTGTGTGTGTGTGTGTGTGTGATGATGAGGACTCTTCACAGGCTGAAGTTAATGAGTTCTCCCAGTTTGAGTGATTTGGGTCGTTCAGAGAGATCAGCGCTGGATGACAGGAACAACCAGCAGCAGCGAGCCGGAAACAACACCACCTGGATCAGGTACACACACACACACACACACACACACACACACACACACAGCACAGCACATTTTCTTGACTGTGTAAATGTAAGCGTACTGCAGTCGTTGATTTTTCATAGTCAGTTAGTAATAAATTCTGTTGAGTAATCTAACCCAGATCTCTAAACTGGTTTAGTTCAGTAAACAGTTTCAATAAATATGGTTTAAATGATATGGACTAAATACATTTACTGGACATATATATTATTTTTAGAAATGACAATGTCCACAAAAAGAGGTTTTGCTAATTTGTGTGAGAGTGTGCTGACAAACAATGTCACACACACACACACACACACACACACACACCACATATCCATCCACACTGTATAAAAGCTCATTTGTTCTCATCTTTTGAGGAGAAATTCCTACAAAACCAGTTTCCTCTGTTTGTTTGTTGTTTGTTTGTGTGTGTGTGTGTGTGTGTGTGTATGTGAGAATGAGAGAGAGAGAGAGAGATGAGGCTGAGGGATGCAGTCCAGAACACAAATCAGGCCTTATAGTTTGTGTGTGAAGAGAATTCTCTGTTTCTGAGTACACACACTAGTGGCTGGAGAACAATGATTGTTTGATATCACTGATGCTGTGTGTGTGTGTGTGTGTGTGTGTGTGTATATCTGTGATAAAGCCTCTATTTTTTGATGATTATGGCTTACAGCTTATGAAAACCTGTTCACAATAGTCTAATTTTGACTTTTGTCCAATCAGAGCAGAATTGACCATTCACAACACACTGAGCGTCTCTGGCCAATCAGAGCAGAGTTGACCATTCACAACACACTGAGCGTCTCTGGCCAATCAGAGCAGAGTAGCTTACGGAAAGGAGGGATTAGAGAGATTGATTCATCCGTAAAGTCGTTTGAGAATCATTGAAAAATGTGAAATGGATATTATGAGAGAATGATCTTTAATTAACAAAATTTATTCCACAGTATCCATAATGCCGTGATCTTCCGATGTTCCAGCGGAGGATCTGGAGAGAGACGAGCTCTACCGTACTGAATGAAGGCGTCAGGTGAGAGACCTTCAGTTCAGATGAGCTTTATTGGCATGACTGTGTGAAACAGATCGACAGTGGTGGCCTTCACTACACACACTCACACACACACACTCACCTCGTGTCACGGGGACAATGAGCGAGCTGGGTTTGGTCTGTGTCTTAGGCAACTCCTGAAGACTGAGTTGGGCTCCTTCTTCACAGAGTACCTGCAGGTGACCAAACGAGTCTCTCTGTAATCCTCTCTAACGAATGTGCTGATTGTGTGTGTAGAACTGATTGTGTGTGATTGTGAACTGAGTGTGTGTGATTGTGAACTGAGTGTGTGTGATTGTGAACTGAGTGTGTGTGATTGTGAACTGAGTGTGTGTGATTGTGAACTGAGTGTGTGTGATTGTTCACAGAATCAGCTGCTGACTAAGGGAATGGTGATTCTCCGAGATAAAATTCGCTTTTATGAAGGTGAGATGATTTTATATTTTAAGATCTAATGAATGAGAAACACATTTTGGGTTTGGAGCACAATTTGTATCTGTGTGTGTGTGTGTGTGTGTGTGTAGGTCAGAAGCTGCTTGATTCTCTGGCAGAAAGCGTGGGACTTCTCTTCTGTGATGTTCTGTCCACACTGCAGGCCATCTTCCACCCCGTGCAGGTGCTTCACACCCACACACACACACACACACACTACACACACACACACACACACGCACACACACACGCACACACGCACGCACACACGCACGCACACAGACACACTGATCCATTCCACTGAACTAGTGAACTGTATGTGTGTGTGTGTGTGTGGAAGGAGCCGTCGAGTCCGTCAGCTGGCTCTGCTGCATTTCAGGAACATCATCACTCTGAACACGGAAACTGGAAGAAGCTCTGAGTCGACAACGCGCGTGTGTGCCTCCTTCCATCATCCAGATGCTGCTCATCCTGCAGGTGTGTGTGTGTGTGTGTGTGTGTGTGTGCGCCTCCTTCCATCATCCCAGATGCTGCTCATCCTGCAGGTGTGTGTGTGTGTGTGTGTGTGTGTGCCTCCTTCCATCATCCAGATGCTGCTCATCCTGCAGGTGTGTGTGTGTTTCCCAGCAACCCTTCAGACGCTTGTGTAAACAAATGCAACGTCTCATCTGAAATGTCTCTATATTTCCTGAGTTCGATGCAGAGCTGAAACTGTCAGTTTTAAACTTACAGGAAGGAGTTGCATGACACGTGTGTGTGTGTGTATTGAGGTGCTTTAGTGTATGCATGTGAAGACATAAAAAAGTGTTTTTTCTCTGAGCAAAATATCAGTAATGTGTAGATATATTTCAAAGTAAGCTGAGTGTGTGTTTCTGGTTTGATGTGGATTGTGGTCGTATTTCCTGTTTGTCTTTTTTCAAGGCTAATTGTGTGTGTGTTGGTGTTCAAGAAGCTAAAGGTGTGTGTGTGTGTAAAGTGATTGTCAGGAAGTTCACTACGCTAAAGGTGTGTGTTTGTGTGTGTCAGGGTGTTCACGAGGCTAAAGGTGTGTGTAGTGATTACCTGAAGCTGGAGTCTCTGGTCCAGATGGTGGTTTCTCCGTATCTGGGAACTCACGGGCTTTTCTCCAGCGACGGCTCCATCATGCAGTCTTCGTATGTGTTGGGTGAGTGGATTCTCCTCTTCACACACACACACACTGTTCTGCTTGATTAGCATTGATGATTCCCATAAGAACATTTCACATCCATGGATCTTTCCATTCCACAAACGGTTCTTTAAAGTGAATGTTTTCGCACTAAGAAAAAAATGGTTTTATAAAGGAGATCGTTCACCCAAAAAGGCAGTCAGTAATTTACAATCATGTCGAATCACACACACACACGCACACACACACACACACACGCACACACACACGCACACACACACACACACACACGTCTGTGTTTTTTTTTTGTTTTGTTTTTTTACATAAATCCTGAAGTTACATTAGAAATAGCATTTGGTTCAGTGGGGTAACTGGCCTTAGCAGATGTTGTTCGTCTGAAAGTACATATTTTATTTGAGGACTTGTATTGTGTGATCGTACAGCACAGAGGTCAACATCAGAGTCGTTTTGATTGTGCTTTATATAAATAATATACAAACACAAGACTTCCATTCATCTTTGGAACACAAAGATATTTTTAATAATGAACAGATTTAAGATTTAGGCTTTTATTCAGATGCTTGAGCTTCCACTGTGTGTTTGAGTAAAGGCTCGAGGTAACCCAGGTGCTGATGTAGAGTGACGAGTCTCTTCAGAAGTCTTGGATTAAAGGGTTTATTTCAGCATCTCTTTATGAAGGGTCAGAGTTCAGGCTAAACACACACTCAATGGAGGCACAGAAATCTCTGATTCATTAAAAACATCTTCATTTGTTCTGAAGACGAGCGTCTCGTGGGTTTGAACGATGTGAGGAAGAGCAGACGATGAGAGCTTGTGTCTGTGTGTGAGCGATGACCTCTGGGAGCTTCTTCTGTAAGAAACCCTTCATCTGTGAGAGTGTGTGTGTGATCCATTGTGTGTTGTCCTCAGAGAAGCGGCTCTTGAGAGCGCTGGCCACGCCCGGACTCGCAGCTGAAGAACCTCGTGGTTCGGTCCAAGAGCTACAACATCCCGGTGCTGACGCCGGTGTGCGAACACGAGCCCGAGCCCGGCGGGGTGCGGCGCCACTCCGTGTGTTCGGATGACCTCGTTCGAGGAGGAGCCCGTGTTCACCGAGGCACCGCCCAGTCCGATCATGAACGTCTGTGAGGATCCTCCCATAATCCCCGAGCTCTGCTCCGCTGGCGAACCGGGCCGGGCCTCGTCGTCCTCCAGTCCCGAGACCGTGGTGGATCAGCTCCTGCAGTCTGTGGACTCCGACACCGAGGGGATATTCATCGAATTCAGCCGACAGCAGTCCAGCTCGCCTGAGGTCAGCCGGGAGAGCGAGAGCCTGGCCTGACCCACCGCCCGTGACCCCTGAACCACCGCCCTTGACCTGTGAGATCCCATGCCTAACCATGACCCGCTGCCCTGACCCACCAACCCACTGCCCCCCCGACCTGATCTGATCCAACCCACCGCCCTGACCCCTGACCCACTGCCATGACCCGACACAACGCCCTGACACCTGTGACACTGCAAGTGAACCCCTGACCCACCACCCTGACCAACATTTCACGAGACCCCTGACCCACCGCCCGTGACCCCTGTGACACTGCCAGTGACCCCTGAGATCCCATGCCCAACCCTAACCCGTATGCATCACAGCAGTTCTGCAGGCTGGGCTATGAGAACGTTCTCGCTCTTCAGGTCATCTCACCCGGAGAAGATGGCGAGTGACACGTTTCCCTCATGTTTATTGACCTCAAATAACAGATCAATGAGGCCTGTGGCCTAATGAGAGATTCAGAAGCAAGCTTTTGTAGGCAGGTCATTTTTGACCCGGAACTCCACAAGTGAAACAAAGTGGGAAAACCCTCAAAGAAGCTCAATAGTTTTGGGAAGTCAGTGATGCCCTGTGTGAGCAGAGTCAGTAGGGTTAGGGATTCTGACTCATCCTGTGTGATGTTCACTAACCCTCACTGCCAGATCTAATGGACTAATGATCACCGCTTTAACTATTTAATTACATAAGTTCAATATTTACAGGATTTTATTCAATGGCATTAGCCTTAAAGTATGGAAAACAGAAAACAGGCAGGAATAATGAGAAGCAATAAAGAGCAGAAGAGTTTATAGCCACTTCGGAACAATCTACATTGTTATAAGCGCTATATAAATGAAGATGAACTTGAAGTTTCTAAGTTGAGATTATTAATATTAATAATGAGCTTAAATACTCAATAATTATTGAGCTTCATTTACACGGTTCAGTCTAATGCACAGATGTATCGGCTCATCATAAATCCTCTTTTGGTGTTGTTTTTGAGTTTAAGATACGAACAGATTTAACACTGATTTCCTTTGCTGATCTAATGTTTTCTCATAAAAAGTGTTTTTAAAAATAATTTTTTACTTTTGCAATCATTAGAAAACATCAAACTAATTACTGTTCACATTTCATGAATGGATTTTTCAAGGATGTAGTTTTTTTCATCAGTTTGTAAACAATATGAATGTTTTGAAAACGTTTGACAGCATATTACTATTTTTATTGCAAATCTAATTTTAAGTAAAATATTTTACTGGTGATTTAACTAAGTTTGTCTTTTTTTACCAATCCATGTTCAAGTGAAGGGTAGAGCAGTGTTCAGAGGCAGAGGCCGATGATGTTCGAAGCTTGAGCTCATCCGGCTGAGGTCCGTCAGGAGGAGCACAGATTGAGGACTGCTGAGATTCGGCTCAGGTTAACACACACTAGTGAACACCTGATCGATTATCAGCAGTGTTTATGAGGGTTCGTTCTGGCCTGTACAGGACACTGGTTTGGTGAAAGGTTGATAACTAACCACATGTAGTCGAAGACGATAAAGTCTTGATGTTTTTCGATGTTAGTGTGTATGATCACAGCACATGTCTGGTGAGTTAGCAGATGGTTGAGGCTCAGACTCTTTTGATGAGGTTTATTTGTACAGTAAGTGACAGTCTCAGTGACGTCTGGCCGTACCAGCCAGTGGAAAACAAGAAACCGAAACGTTTGACAATCATACACTACTACAAACAGGATTGAGTTTTCCATTTCCTCAAATAGTGTTTCTTTGTAACAGAACATTTTCCCTCCATGAACAGAAATATGGATCTATACGAATCAAAACCAAAATAGGCAAAAACAAACTCACAACAAAGAAACAAAGTAACTGTCAATAGAAAGTCTCGAATACATTCAGCAAAACACGCAAATAAACACTTTGGTCGTTACACCATCCGTCTCCAACAAAAACACAACGCCAAGATGCTTTTGACTGAAACATGTAACATTTTCTGCTGTAAAGTGCACATCTTGAGGCTTTCAGAACCGCGCACACACACACACACACACACTCGTTTGAGTTACTGAAGTGTTCATCAGTGTTCATTTCAGCTCACCGACACTTCTGAGAATATAAACACACAGAGCAAAGCTGAAAAACAGATCAAAATATAAACGTGTGTGTGTCAGTTTCATCTGTTCATCGCCACCCTTGACCCTTGACCTGACGGGTCTTTCCTCTTCAAACTCCTGGTTTCAGTAACTCACAGCAGTCTTAAATATCAGACTGCAGAACAACTGCAACACTGGACTCTTTCTAATGAGAACGTCACATCCCGAGCTAAAATAATACTTAAAACAATTGTAACAGCTAAAACAAATACTTGAGGATAAAAAAGAAACACTGAAAGGATCAAATAAATAGCTGAATTGCACAAGCACTCCTGACAATGGGGTCAGAGGTCACGGTCAGGATGAGTCGTGTGTGTTCAGTGAAGAATCCCTCAAGCCGCGTCAGGATTTGATCTTCCACAGCTGCGAAGGAAACACACACACGCTGTGAATGCAGCAGACAAACACACGCAGAAGCATGACGTCGACCTCGCTCTCACCTTCAGGTTGAAGCCCAGCATGTCACTGATGACCCCGACACGGCCGACAGGATCACCACCTGAGTGATGTTGTACAGCAGAGGATTCAATCGTCAGCCCGTACAGGCGGAACGGGCGTCCAGCTCCTGGCACGCACACACACTCCGTCAGGACACACACTCCAGTCAGCGACACACACACTCGCGTCAGCGACACACACACTCCGTCAGCGCACACACGCTCCGATCAGCGACACACACGCTCCGTCAGCGACACACACGCTCCGTCAGCGACACACACAGCTCCGTCAGCGACACACACACTCCGTCAGCGACACACACTCTACGTCAGCGACACACACACGCTCCGTCAGCGACACACACGCTCCGTCAGCGACACACACACACGCTCCGATCAGCGACACACACACACGCTCCGTAGCGACACACACACACGCTCAGCGACACACACACACACTCCGTCAGCGACACACACACTCACGTCAGCGACACACGCGCTCCATCAGCGACACACACACACGCTCCGTCAGCGACACACACACTGCATCAGCGACACACACACACACACACTCCGATCAGCGACACACACACACACACACTCCGTCAGCGACACACACACACACTCCGATCAGCGACACGCACACACACTCCGATCAGCGACACACACACTGCGTCAGCGACACACACACACTCCGTCAGCGACACACACACTCCGTCAGCGACACACACGCTGCCAATCAGCGACACACACGACTCCGTCAGCGAGCACACACACTCCGTCAGCGACACACACGCTGCCGTGAGCGCACACGACACACACACTCCGTCAGCGACACACACGCTCCGATCAGCGACACACCACTCCGTCAGGCGACACACACACTCCGTCAGCGACACGCGCAGCTGATCAGCGACACACGACGCCGTGAGCGAGCGACACACACGCCAACTCCAATCACGCGACACGACGCTAGGCAATCAGCGACGCACGACGCTCCGTCAGCGACACACACACGCTCCGTCAGCGACACACACACAACTCCGTCAGCGACACACACACAGCTCCATCAGCGACACGCACACGCACTCCGTCAGCGACACACACGCTCCGTCAGCGAACACGACACACACGCGCTGCGTCAGCGACACACACACACACGCATCACGTGAGCGACACACACACACACACTGATCAGCGACACACACACACTCGCGCGACACCTGACGCGACACACACACACACTCCGTCAGCGACACGCACACACTCCGTCAGCGACCACACTCCGTCAGGACACACTCCGTGAGCGCACACACACACTCCGTCAGCGACACACACACTCCGATCAGCGACACACACACTCCGTCAGCGACACACCACACGCTCCGTGAGCGACACACACACTCCGTGAGCGACACACACACTCCGTCAGCGACACACACACACACTCCGTCAGACGACACACACACTCCGTCAGCGACACACACACTCCGTCAGCGACACACACACACACTCCGTCAGCGACACACACACACACTCCGTCAGCGACACACACACTCCATGCAGCGACACACACACTCGTCAGCGACACACACACTCCGTCAGCGACACACACACACTCCGTGCAGCGACACACACACACACTCCGTCAGCGACACACACACTCCGTCAGCGAACACACACACTCCGTCAGCGACACACATGCTCCGTCAGCGACACACACACACACTCCGTCAGAGACACACACACACGCTCCGTCAGCGACACAAACACTCCATCAGCGACACACACACACACTCCGTCAGCGACACACACACACACTCCGATCAGCGACACACACACACACACTCCTTCAGCGACACACACACACACTCCATCAGCGACACACACACTCCATCAGCAACACACACACACACTCCGTCAGCGACACACACGCTCCGTCAGCGACACACACACACGCTCCGTCAGCGACACACACACTCCATCAGCGACACACACACACACACTCCGTCAGCGAACACACACACACTCCATCAGCGACACACACACACACTCCCGTCAGCGACACACACACACACTCCATCAGCGACACACACACTCCATCAGCGCACACACACACACACTCCGTCAGCGACACACACACACACACTCCGTCAGCGACACACACACACACTCCGTCAGCGACACACACACACACTCCGTCAGCGACACACACACACACACACGGCCAGCGGCATGCTTCAGTCGTGCTCATCAGTGTGTGTGTGTGTGTGTGTGTGTTATATACGCACCTTCAGTAATTTGGTGGCCAGTTTGAGGACGTTGTTGAGCCAGAGTGAGTTCTTCCTTCTTATTTGGTTTCTTCTCCATTTTCAAGTACAAATTAATCTGGAATACAGAACATGTCGGATCAGCTCTCCGACCCGTGTGTGTGTGTGTGTGTGTGTGTGACACTGTGGGGGTTGAAACATAACCCTGAAAAGTGATTAAAGTTAAAGTTTTGCTAAATGAAATATTGACTGTGGTTTGAGGAATGAACATTTCATGATGTTTCTGAATAAGTCTCTTCTGCTCATTCGTTTGATTAAAAATACAATACAAACTCAAAATATTACTTTAACATTATTACTGCTTCATATTTCTGTAGAAACTGATACATTTATTTTTTCAGGATTATTTAATAGAAAAAAAAGGTTTTTCTTTTTTAAAAGAACATAATTTATTTGAAATAGGATCTTTTGTAACTTTATAAATGTCACTTTTGATTGTCACCCCAAACTCATGAATGTAAATGTATCTCAGTTTCCACAGAAATATGAAGCAGCGCGACTGTGTTCAACACTGATGATAATCATAACTGTGTGTTGATCATCAGATCCTCATATTAGAGTGATTTGTGAAGGGTCATGTGACACTGAAGACTGGAGTAATGATGATGAAGATCACAGGAATAAATGACACTTGACTGTATATTCACACAGAGACTGATGATTTACACTGGAGGAATATTACACTGTTTACTGTATTTATGATCAAGTAAATGAGCAGAAGAGACTTTGATTGTGATTGACAGGTGTGTGTGTGTGTGTGTGTGTGTGCACACCTGTTCGGTCGAGTAAGATGGAGGTGTTGCTGTACTTCTTGCTGGTCTCGGATTCCCATGTGACGAACCTCAGCAGGTACAGAGACAGCGACACACACCAGATCAACAGCTCCCAGTTATAGTGGAACTCCAGGAACGTCTCGTGAACGTGAAGCAGCTGTAGGACACACACACACACATACACACACACATCAGGACTGGAGTAAAACGTTCTTGTGACACACACACAAACACACACACACACCTGAGCACAGCAGATGAAAACCACCGAGAGCGTGAGGAGAAACGCAGAGGAGACGATCACATCCACTGAGCGCTGAGGACCTCTCCGCTGCAGAGAGAGTGAGTGGAGACGGAGTGTGTGTGTGTGTGTGAGAGAGTGTGTGTGTGTGTGTGTGTGCACCTTCAGGTATGAGCGCAGCGAGAGCCACATCTTGATGTTCTGCACTTTCTTCAGACGGAAATGAGGGACTTCAGATTTCCTGGCTCTCCGCGCCGACGTCAGGTGACCAAACAACTTTGCAAACAGCAGCCGCTGAGAGAGAGAGAGAGAGGGCTCACACACACACACACATACCTACTCTCACTCACTCTCTCTCACACACACGCTCACTCAAACACTTGCTCACTCACACACACACTCACTCACGCTCTCACTCTCTCTCACACACTCACTCAAACACTCACTCACACACACACCCACACACACACACACTCACTCACCTGCTTGTATGTCCTCTCCGCGACGCTGAGCAGGAAGAAGAAGAGCCAGACGAGACACACTCGCACCAGCAGGCTCACACACACCATGGCGATGACGAGCGGGTCCGTGGAGCCGATGGCGAATGGACAGGAGTTCTCCGGCCGGGAGCGACGACAGCAGATCCTCGTGTTTATACTGGAACAGGCGGAACACCAGCGGAGTCAATCCCAGCGCCACCGACACCAGATTCCCAAAGATCTGATAGCCGATGCCTGGAGTGCAGAGATTCACCTGAGACGACAGACACACACACGGTGAGATTCACACACACACACACACACACACATGGGGAGATTCACACACACACACACACACACACACACACACACACTCACCCGGTTCATGATCATGCCGCTGATCTCCAGCACAGACATGTCTGCTTTCTTGCACTCGTTCCCCTCCCACACGATGGCGCTGACCCGCTCCAGGCCCGGGTGAGAGCTGTGAGAGCCACGGGGCGTGACCCTGCACACACACACACACACACACACACACACATCACACACATAATCACATTAGATGTTTTGTGAATTGAGTGAATTGAGTGTTCATCAGAGGGGTCCACAAATACCGCAAAAAATGTGTTAAAGAAGTCAGAAATGCTTCTCTCAGGTTAGCATCTACGCTAATTTAAGTGTCTTTGTTTATCACGAGGCACATACTGCACTATTCTCTACACTCTTCATCATAACTCTACACTCTTCATCATAACTCTACACTCTTCAACATAACTCTACACTCTTCAACATAACTCTACACTCTTCATCATAACTCTACACTCTTCATCATAACTCTACACTCTTCATCATAACTACACTCTTCAACATAACTCTACACTCTTCATCATAACTCTACACTCTTCATCATAACTCTACACTCTTCATCATAACTCTACACTCTTCTTCATAACTCTACACTCTTCATCATAACTCTACACTCTTCAACATAACTCTACACTCTTCATCATAACTCTACACTCTTCATCATAACTCTACACTCTTCAACATAACTCTACACTCTTCATCATAACTCTACACTCTTCATCATAACTCTACACTCTTCATCATAACTCTACACTCTTCATCATAACTCTACACTCTTCATCATAACTCTACACTCTTCATCATAACTCTACACTCTTCATCATAACTCTACACTCTTCATCATAACTCTACACTCTTCATCATAACTCTACACTCTTCATCATAACTCTACACTCTTCATCATAACTCTACACTCTTCATCATAACTCTACGCTCTTCAACATAACTCTACACTCTTCATCATAACTCCACACTCTTCTTCATAACTCTACACTCTTCATCATAACTCTACACTCTTCATCATCACTCTACACTCTTCTTCATAACTCTACACTCTTCAACATAACTCTACACTCTTCATCATAACTCTACACTCTTCAACATAACTCTACACTCTTCAACATAACTCTACGCTCTTCAACATAACTCTACACTCTTCAACATAACTCTACACTCTTCAACATAACTCTACGCTCTTCATCATAACTCTACACTCTTCATCATAACTCTACACTCTTCATCATAACTCTACACTCTTCATCATAACTCTACACTCTTCATCATAACTCTACGCTCTTCAACATAACTCTACACTCTTCAACATAACTCTACACTCTTCAACATAACTCTACGCTCTTCAACATAACTCTACACTCTTCATCATCACTCTACACTCTTCAACATAACTCTACACTCTTCAACATCACTCTACACTCTTCATCATCACTCTACACTCTTCATCATAACTCTACGCTCTTCAACATAACTCTACACTCTTCATCATCACTCTACACTCTTCATCATAACTCTACGCTCTTCAACATAACTCTACACTCTTCATCATCACTCTACACTCTTCAACATAACTCTACGCTCTTCAACATCACTCTACACTCTTCATCATCACTCTACACTCTTCATCATAACTCTACGCTCTTCAACATAACTCTACACTCTTCATCATCACTCTACACTCTTCATCATAACTCTACGCTCTTCAACATCACTCTACACTCTTCATCATCACTCTACACTCTTCAACATAACTCTACGCTCTTCAACATAACTCTACACTCTTCAACATAACTCTACGCTCTTCAACATAACTCTACGCTCTTCAACATAACTCTACACTCTTCATCATAACTCTACACTCTCCATCATAACTCTACACTCTTCATCATAACTCTACACTTCTTCATCATAACTCTACACTCTTCATCATAACTCTACACTCTTCATCATAACTCTACGCTCTTCAACATAACTCTACACTCTTCATCATCACTCTACACTCTTCAACATAACTCTACGCTCTTCAACATAACTCTACGCTCTTCAACATAACTCTACACTCTTCATCATAACTCTACACTCTCCATCATAACTCTACACTCTCCATCATAACTCTACACTCTTCATCATAACTCTACACTCTTCATCATAACTCTACACTCTTCATCATAACTCTACGCTCTTCAACATAACTCTACACTCTTCATCATCACTCTACACTCTTCAACATAACTCTACGCTCTTCAACATCACTCTACACTCTTCATCATAACTCTACGCTCTTCATCATAACTCTACACTCTTCATCATAACTCTTGGTGGTATAATGTGTACGTGTGTGAATGCACCTTGTTTATTCTCAAGCATGTTTGAGCTTCCGTTCACCATGCGTAAGTGAGTGTGTGTGTGTGTGTGTGTGTGTGTGTGTGTGTGTGTGTGTGTGTGTGATGCTCTGCGTGTTTGAGTAAAGGCTTGGGTAACCCAGGTGGTGATGTAGAGTGACGAGTCTCTTCAGAAGTCTTGGATTAAAGGGTTTATTTCAGCATCTCTTTATGAAGGGTCAGAGTTCAGGCTAAACACACACTCAATGGAGGCACAGAAATCTCTGATTCATTAAAAACATCTTCATTTGTTCTGAAGACGAGCGTCTCAGTGGGTTTGAACGATGTGAGGAAGAGCAGACGATGAGAGATGTCTTCCGAGGATGGGTGTGTGATGTCTGCAGAAGTGTTCACCTGATGGAACGGGTCGTCTTTGAACTCCTTCTTGGCGCTGGCGGCGGCGTCGGCCTCGGTCTCGCTGCTGCAGGACGAGCGACACTCCACACAGTGCAGGAACTCCTCCCACAGAGACGTCCTCCGTCTCAGACTCGGGCCTCGTGCTCTCAGAGTCCTGCGTACGGGAGCTGGAGCAGCGCGGAGCGGCAGACCGGCTTCAGCGGCTCCTGGAAAGTGAGCGAGTATGAGAGTGTGTGTGTGTGTGTGTGTGAGAGAGAGTGTGTGAGTGAGTGAGTGTGTGTGTGTGTTACCTCAGCGGTGTAATGCTTCTTATAGTGCTGTGTTTTCCTGTGTCTCAGTGTGCAGTCGCTGCTCTTGCGGAGGGAGCTGTAGTTCTCTGGATCTTCTTCACTGGACGCTTCGTCAGACATATTCTCCACAGTGCGAGCAGCCACAGCTTCAGGCAGACACTAACACACACAACAGACGTAAGTCACACACTCACACACACAACAGACGCAAGTCACACACTCACACACACAACAGACGCAAGTCACACAACTCTATCTTTGTGAGGACTCTCCACAGACGTAATGGTTGTATACTGTCCCCTAACACTAATCCTACCCATCACACACACGCACACACACACACGCCCTCTTGTTCGACGGGGTCAGGCGGTCATACCTTCCCTGTGGTGTGTGTGGGGCTGAGTGGGCTCAGGTGTGTCCCGGCCCAGTGTGTGTCGTCAGCGCTCCTCAGCTCGCAGTGAGGCTCGTGCAGACGCAGACCCTCCTCGCTGCTCTTACTGGTGATCCGCCCGTCCAGAGACACGTACCCGTTATCCGTCTCCGTGGACTTATCCAGCGACAGCTTACACTTCTTAGACCTGCGGGGAAAACAACGGGATCTGCTGAGGATCCCAAACACGTGTGTGCTCCAGCGAGTGAAGCGCTAGGCTAGTCCTCCAGACAAACGCTGGCGGCAGAAGCC
Organism: Hybognathus amarus; assembly: GCA_030378365.1. NCBI lineage: Eukaryota > Metazoa > Chordata > Actinopteri > Cypriniformes > Leuciscidae > Hybognathus > Hybognathus amarus. The sequence continues at coordinate 303,999 of JAQIUQ010001055.1, read as the reverse complement.
GAGTCGCTGTCTAACACACTCATCTGAGCTTTAGGGGAAGTGCAGGATCAGAAACGGAGTGGAATATGGAGTGAAAGGGCTACAAAATCCCCAGTGAGACACAATGACCAAACCTCTGAAACACTGGTGTGAACATTTATGATGGTGACGGATGGGTTTAGGAAAGGGATGTTGTAGCCAGGAAGAGGAAATAAGAGAAGATACACACCCCACTTTAAAGAGATCATGCCAGAAGTCTCTGCAGAAGAAGACGAGGCCTTGTGACCCCTGCGACCCCTGTGACCCCTGCGACCCCTCCTGTGTGTTATCGGTAGTGCTAGAGCCGTCGCCTTCCCTATGAATGTCCAAATGAGCCGCTTTCCTCAACTTCCTTTAGCGGGAGAGACAGTGAAAGTGCAGAACACTCAGAAAAGGCAAATCAGAACGAACTTTGACCTCAGGGATCAGAGCGCTGGATTCCCAGAGTCAGAGAGGAGAGGAAGGCCTGAGAGAGGCGAGGACTCGGCCGAGATGAAGAAACTCAGCATTAATGATTCAAGAATTTGTGAATTAATTTATATTCCTGCTTCTGGAACATGACTGATCATTGGTGGCTGTAAAGGATTTATGTAAATGATAAACACGAGAGAGCATCAGTGTTGAACTGTCTGACCTTCAGGAGGAAACACACACATGAGCATTAGCTGAAGAGAGAGAGTCTGACCTGCGCCTCCTCCCGCTGCTGGGTTTGGGAGTGTGTGTGTGTGTGTGTGTGGAGACGATCTGGCAATGAACGGTTCCCAACAGCAGCATCAGCCAGACGGAGCCGAACACCTCTGTGATGGGAACGCCATGAGGAGAGGAGACGCTGAAGAACAACAGCGCTGCAACCACTGCAACAAACACACACACACACACACACACACCATGAGGAGAGGAGACGCTGAAGAGACAACAGCGCTGCAACCACTGCAACAAACACACACACACACACACCCATGAGGAGAGGAATGTGGATTAGCTCTCGCACACCTTGTTCTCTTTAATCATCTATAAAAACAAAAGCAGTTGAACTCCACCCAGACCAGTTTACAGATTCACAAGGACACACCACATGTAAATGACAGGCGTGTTCTCTCTCTCTCACACACACACACACACACACACACACACACACACCCTGCAGCAGGTAGAGAGACAGCAGCAGGTAGAAGACGGTCCTGGACGTGACCTGGATCCACCAGCGGAAGAAGAAGGGGAAGAACACCACCCTGACGATGCCCTTCCGGGTTAGAGCCGTCCATGGGCTCTCGGGCTTCGCTTTAGCAACGCAGAACCTGACAGATAAACACACACTGGTCACGACCTGATGAAGAGCTGGAAGAGGGGGCAACTCTCTGAGAGAACAATGGAAATCGTTTCGAATAGCATATTAATAGCATTCTTTATTTTACTAAATGTTGGGTCTAACCTACATCTACTCTTTATCTAAAGGGTTAAAAAGGATAGTCAAACATTCGCTCACATTTAATGATGCACAGATATTATATATTAAATTACTTCACCACACGGAAAGACAATAACATGTAGAGACCTTCACCCGCTGATCGAATGCTGCCATTGGAACGATTGAGTCGGGCTTACAAAACTGTGAACGCAGAGAAATCTGTGTGTGTGTGTGTGTGTGTGTGTCTGACCTCTGACCAGATCTACGTCAATCAGGTCTGGCTTCACATGACCCGTCTTCTTCGGTTTGTTCCTCAGACCCTTAAAAGAGAGAGAAGAGAAGAGAGAGTGAGACATTGTCTCAGTCAAACATGATTCATTCACACTGAAAGCATGCATGTCACACTCTTTATATAAGTTTATTTAGTCATTTCATGAGCAGAGGAATTAAACACTAGCCTCCCTCAGTCACACTCACATTTAAATAGCACAGATTATTTAGCCTGCTAACGCCAGACCGTATCATTGAGATGACGTGGTCTGGAAACCACATGTTCATTTTCTCGTGTTCGAGGCGTGGTTTACGAATGCCCAGAGCCGTATTATTGGGTGCTACAAATGTCTATCCAATGCGCCTGTACGTAGCTCGTAGCACAGTCGGGTCAATGATACCAGATGACGTATGTAGAGCGACAGAAAATTAGACGAGGAAGAAGAGGATGGGTCAGAGATTTAGGAGATGGATGTACACTCTAAGGCTGTATCAAAAGGTAACTATGCGTCCCCTGCCAAGATGGATCCATAGATATAAACAAACTGCTTCGGTGTGTCGCATGTACGTCGTTCATCTTCTTGCTGCTCCCTCGCCGTTCTGTGATTGGTTCCCCATCTCAGGCCAAAATTTGGTTCATGATGCTAGTAGCGTGAATAAAATCATGCTGCGGCAATGCATCATGGGGAAACCCAGGCTACAGATTATTAGGAATTTTGGGGGCCCGGCCTCGTGCTCTCTCTCGAGGGCCCTGCTTCGCTAACCCTAACAATCTGAATGAGATTTACTCTGAGCTGCTACAAGAGACTTGTCTTCCTCATCATCATCATCATCATCAGTGAGGAGTTTAATGTCTGCCGAGGTTAATCTCAGTACATGACAGTGGTTACTGATGTGACCGAACACGCTCTGAACATGCTCTCGTACACACACAAGCATCCAGTCGTGTGAAGACATCAAAGCCAGTCTAACACACACACACACGCAGCGCCACCTACAGGCTGAGAGCGGCAGCGGTACTCACCCGTCTAATGAACTGAGAGAGAGGTGATAGAGCGAGAGACGTTTAAGAGGAAGAAGAAAACTACACACTCACACACACTCTCTCACACACACACACAGGTTACCTTGATCTCTCTCTGTTCCACTGATTTCTCCCATATCTGCTGGTCATACGCACCGATCTGACACACACACACAGAGAGAGACACATCAGACATGATCTGAACAGCAATCATGCGTTTCAACATCTGAAGAACACACACACACACACACTCACACACTCGGCATGAGTGTTTGGTTATGGTATAAACGCAGTGATGGGTCATGACGCTGAAGTGTTTAATGAAGGGTTACTGGTTTAGCATGTCAGTGTCATGAGAGTAAGTGTGTGTGGATCCACAAGCAGTGGCAGCTCTGATTGGTCTGATTGTTGCCGGGGGCGACAGCAGTGCAGTGTCATTTCCACACTAGAGGTGAAGACTGAAACGCTGAAGTCACATGACACACAGTGGAAAACACTCAATAATTCACGAGTTGAGTCTCATTAAACATACAGTGAGCGCACAACCTATGTGTGTGTGTGTGAGAGAGAGAGTGTGTGTGTGTGAGTTTGAGTTCGTGACCATTGGAGGATAAATGGTAAATCTAGGACCTGTCAGGGATCAGGGCTCAGGGTTAGGGTAAGAATGTCCTCACAAAGATACATGTACAAGAATGAGTGTGTGAGTGAGTGTGTGGTGTTGCTTCTCTCACCGAGTCTAAATTAAGCTCAGGTGTGTGTGAGCTGACGCTGCGCAGTGAGTCACTTGTTATTCTCTGTAATTGACGTGTTGCACTTTGGCGTGTTTTTCATGTTCTTGCATGTTTCTCTGATTAAACATGTTTGATGGAGGAAAAACCGTCACAGTCTCACGCACCAACACTCAATCACACACACGTGTGTGTGTGTGTGTGCTCTTTCATAACAATCTCTCATTTGAAAGTCATGTATCTGTAAAACCGCATTTGTCCATCTCAAAAATATATCTAAATTAGGCCATATGCTCTTATTGACGAATGTGGAACAGTTAGTTGATGCGTTCATGACCTCAAGGCTAGATTACTGTAATGCTCTACTGGGTGGTTGCCCTGTACGCTTAATAAACAAACTCCAGATAGTCCAAAACGCAGCCGCTCCAGTTCTTACCAGAAACAGGAAGTATGACCATATTAGCCCGGTTCTGTCAACCCTGCATTGGCTGACTATTAAACATCGTATACATTTTAAAATATTGCTGATTACTTATAAAGCACTAAATGGTTTATCTCCAGTACTTGAGCGAGCTCTTAACACATTATAGTCCTTCACGTCTACTGTGACCTCTAAACTCCGGCCAGTTGATAATACCTAGAATATCTAAATCGACTGCAGGCGGGAGATCCTTTTCCTATTTAGCACCAAAACTCTGGAACATCGACATTGTCTGGGAAGCAGACACACTCTGTCAGTTCAAATCTAGACTAAACACACATCTCTCTGGCCTAGCAGACACATAACACACTATAGACTTCCTTAACTCAAAATTAGGCTGCATAGATTAGATCAGAGCCGGAACACGTCCCATAACTCCTGATGTACTGTTACATCATAAGAAGGATGGCGTCTACGCTAATATCAGTCTCTCTGTTTATCCCGAGGTTTACCGCAGTCCGCAGATCCAGATCTGATGAAGGACCTGCGTCTGGACGGACACACACACACACACACACACACACCCCAGGTCGGATGAAGGACCTGCGTCTGGACAGACACACACACACACCCCAGGTCTGATGACCTGCGTCTGGACAGACACACACACACACACACCAGATCTGATGACCTGCGTCTGGACAGACAAACACACACACACCAGATCTGATGACCTGCGTACTGGACAGACACACACACACACACCAGATATAAATATAGTTATATTCATTGTTTAATATTTTAATATGTGTCGTGTCGGAATGCCTATCTGGGTAGTTTCAAATATTTATCCCATAACCCTGAATGCTGAAAGTAAGTCTGCTTGGCCTCCTCTTAAAATTCCTCAGATAAACTATTCTGTGGTCGCATTTTGTGGTGAATAGTAAAGCTCCACAGTTAATTTGCGGCAGCTGCATAAAAACAATAAAACTATGCATTGTTGACAGTTCTTCTCTGCATGCTAAGCTTATCTGATTTATTTGTCCTGACATTTCAGAGGTGGAAACGAGCTCTCACGTGGATGGTGAGCCTGAACGCAGGTTGCGGCAATGGCAGACTGTGACAAATTTAATGTCTGTCATGTTTTGATTATGATCAGAGTTAATTAAGGCCTTTAAAAAGCCTGTCGTTTTTAATTAGCATTGTGCTACATGGCACTGCTTGGCTAGAAAGAGAGATACAGATAAAGCTTTTCTGGACAAGTGCCGATGCCTGATACATTGTGTACTTTGACCTTTTGTTCAGTGTTTAACACAATGAGGAAAATGAGCTATACAGACAGACTGGGAATCTAAGCTAATTTAAGCGCTTCATAATATTGTTCTTTCCCAGGTATAGCGGGCCAGTTTTCAGGAAAAAATCGGAATGATTGAGGCATGGCGACCTGCTTTTGCAAATTACCGTCTGTCCACTCACTGCACCACACAGCGGGGCCTTTGCTTTCACCAATCAAAGCGCTAATGCCTCCGCACATCAATGTCATAGGCCACTAGATGCCACTTGTAAGGGAAAGAAGGGAAAATAGTGTCTACTAAAATGGGAAGAGGGATAGGGAGGAATATAGAACGAGAGGGAGCGAGCAAAAATAAGAGATAACAGGCCAATTTCCTCCGGTGTTAATAGGCAGATAGCACTGCAGCATTGCAGCTCGTTAGCATCTTGCTATATTTAGCCACCTTCTCCCTTTTAACTGAGAGCTAACACATCCACGGGTCAGCGAATGAGGGATTAAGGGATAGAGATACGACCACCTTTCCTCAGCATCAGCATTATAAATCTGGAACGCATGCACATTGAAACTCACTGCTGTTCTCTGGGAGCGCTAGCTGCTTTTCAAAACCACTAAAGATGAGTGCAGTGCTTAAGCAAAGCTGCCATATTTCTCTTTTATCATTTTTTTCCCCTCGCAGGCTTAAAGCTGATATTATTTTCCTCCATATTTTAGATTTTTTTTTTTTTTAAATTTAGGATTTATTGAACTAGGCTACATACTGACCTAAACCTTTCTTCTGGTTGAGAGTGAGTTTGCGTGCCTGACTGTGGCAGGTAGGGTCGTACCTATGTCACCCACCATCTTTATTCCCTCTGGAACATTTTTAGAAGGTCACTTGGCGTTTGGAGTGCACAGGAAGAGAAATTGAGCAATCAGAAGGTGGAGCAGAAGGACATATGTCCTGTCTGTGCCCCTCAACACCCATCCACTCAAGACTACCACCTGAAACCTGTGAGGCTAAGGACAGGTTAAGAGAAGCTGTCATCTTTTCAACCTGACAACAAACAATGATCAATGGTGCATCGTTTTAATGTTCAAAATATAATGTTATATTCTGTATGTCCATTCAGTCTGTCTGTCTGTTATAAGTTGCAGCTTGACAGCCATGACCTGCCATTCTAAATCAAAGAGGATGCACAAAATATATGTCTATGTTTATAGACAGGATATATTTTTACACACTTTTTTATATGTGGCTGTCAGTCTGCTCAAAAGGGCAAAAAACAGCATAAAAGTACTATTTAAAAGTAGCCTGTGCACTATATTCTGGTGTCTTGCTAATTTAATTTCTTTTAGTCAAGAGGGTTACGACTTCATCATCCATCATCGACCCCAAGCTAAATTTGTTTGCACTCATTCCACTGAAGAATTACAATTAGTATTGAACTTGTGAACCAAATCATTATTTATGATCAAAGTTTGGTGATTCATGCTCTCTTCAAAGTGTTTAGAGCGAACAGGACATTCATTGTAGAGCCTAAACGAAGTCTTTGATTGGTTGAAGTTTGTGGCATCCCGAAAATAAAGACGCATTTAAATTTTTTTATTTTTTTTCAAAGGGTTCAAACGCATAACGAAAGATTGATCAGGACTCTTTATTAGTCTTTGAGAAGAAGTCCCCATCTAATATTGCATATTCACAGACCCAAGCAAGCATATTTGAATACACACTCTATTAGGTGTGGAAGCTTAATTTCTCTTCTCTTATGCCTTTGATTCATTCTATTTATAATTTCCACTCACCTACTCGTTCTTTCTTTTATCGTGTTCCCTTATTATCTCTCCTTCTGTCCTACTACCCCCCCAAAAAAAAGTATATATATATATATATATATATATATATATATATATATATATATATATATATATATATATATATATATATATATATATATATATATATATATATATTTATATACTGTAGTCCAACAGGTGTGCGAGCAACTTCTCTTTATCTCTTTTCCTTTCTGCATGTTACTCCACACACACACACACACACACACACACACACACACACACACACACACACACACACACACACACACACACACACACACACACACACACACACACACGTGTACTGGGGTGAGGAGTCGGGTTCTCTCACAGACACTGGGGACCAGAGATAGCACTTGAGCTCCATTATCTGAGAGCAGTGGCTGCTAAAGCAGAGAGCAGGGAGGAGAAAAATCAATCCAGCCCTAGAGCTCCACTCTCAGCTTCCACCCTCCTCTCCCTATACAGGTGCAATCCCTCTCTTTCTCTTCCTCCCTTCCGTACTTCCTAACAAAGCAGACTCACAACCCCAACAGACACACACAAACACACTTTAACGCCTCAACTTGCTGCTTCAGTGCAGCTGTCAGTTTCAAGTTCTTGTTGTCCTAAAACCTGATTACAGCAGAGGGCACAATTCCACATCTCCGTGTCTTCGAAGGTCCCTCCCAACGCACACACGCTCGCACATATAATCATCCACCCCGCCTGCCTCCAGGATCGTCTGCTGCGATGCAATTTTGTTTTATCTGTTGAACAGCCAGTGGGAATTTGTCTTAAATATCACCATGTTCTATTTGGTATTATATCAGCACAAAGGGACACTGTATACTGAGCTCATAATGTTTTACTCTCGTAATTTAACAAGATATATGTAATTAGAAACTATAACAATGCACTCTTAATTTACAAGCAAAACATTTGACTTAAATTAAAATGTACATATTAAATCACTTATTACTTATTTACCCATTAAATGTGTTGCTATTTATACTATAACAAGTTGCTGTCAATTAAATTAAACTTTTAAAGGTCTTTGGTATGTGCTTCATTAAATATAAAGCTGTGTTACTCAAGACGCCTTCAAAGGAGATACCAAAGATGAGCATAACTGATGACTTTCGGTTGAATAAAAACTTTAAAATGAGTAAAATGGCAACAATAAAAATAACTAGCTTTGGCTGATTTAAAAGTTATCACCATTTGTTTACTCAGCTGTTATTACGTTCTCCGACAAGCAGATGCAAAGAGATCTGGTTACTATTTTGTGGCCACAAGTTACTATCTAGAGGCCACGAGTTACTATCTTGAGGCCACGAGGGCCACAAGATACTATCTTAAGGACATGAGTTACTATCTTGAGGTCACAAGATACTGTCTTGATACCACGAGTTACTATATTGAGGCCACGAGTTACTATCTTGAGGACACGAGTTACTATCTCGAGGGACACAAGTTACTATCTTGAGGTCACAAGATACTGTCTTGATGCCACAAGTTACTATTTTAAGGCCACAAGTTACTATTTTGAGGCCACAAGTTACTATCTTGAGGACACGAGTTACTATCTTGAGGACATGAGTTACTATCTTGAGGTCACAAGATACTGTCTTGATGCCACGAGTTACTATCTTGAGGCCACGAGTTACTATCTTGAGGACACGAGTTACTATCTTGAGGACATGAGTTACTATCTTGAGGTCACAAGATACTGTCTTGATGCCACAAGTTACTATTTTGAGGCCACAAGTTACTATTTTGAGGCCACGAGTTACTATTTTGAGGCCACAAGTTACTATCTTGAGACCACGAGTTACTGTCTTGAGGACACGAGTTACTATCTTGAGTCCATGAGTTACTATCTTGAGGTCACGAGTTACTATCTTAAGGACATGAGTTACTATCTTGAGGACACGAAGTTACTATCTTGAGGCCACAAGTTACTATTTTGAGGCCACAAGTTACTATCTAGAGGCCACAAGTTACTATCTTGAGGCCACGAGGGCCAGAAGATACTATCTTAAGGACACGAGTTACTATCTTGAGGACACAACTTACTATCTTGATGCCAGTTACTATCTTGAGGCCACAAGTTACTATTTTAAGACAAGGAGATAAGAAGTTCCATTCTCGTCTATGTCATTAGATCCACAATTGGAAACAAAAACAGTACGAATTTTGAAACAGAAATTATCTGTTATTCGTCCAAAATGTTTTTTATTTAATTTTTATTTTTTTTGTAAACTTGTTTAGCATGAGAATCGAATCTCTTTAACACTGTAAGCATTAAACATCCACCCATCCATCCCTCCCTCCCTTTAAATAAAATATGAACGAAATTGCCACTGTTGATCACACTAGTCTACTTGAATTTTTCATCATTGAAGTTTTATTATGTAAAAAAGGCACAAAAAATACTAAAATAGCTTTGGTCACATGTTCCTTCAGAAATCAGAAATTTGATGCTCAAGAAACATTCATTATGATTATCAAAGTTGAAAACAGTTGTGTAGATTTTTTTCAGGATTCTTTTGTGAATAGAAAGTTCAAAAGAACAGCATTTATTTAAAATAGAATCTTTCCTATTTTAAGTTTCTTGAGCATCATCATCATTATTAGAATGATTTCTGAAGAATCATGTGACTCTGAAGACTGAAAATTCAGCTTTGATCACAGAAATAATTTACACTTTACTGGATATTTACATACAAAACAGCTGTTTTATATTGTAATAGTATTTAACTATATATATATATATATATATATATATATAGTAGAAAAATCATACCGATCTAAAACTTTTGACTGTAATGTATAGGTTCTAAAGCACCATATGAAATGCAACAGTTTGTTGTTTTGTAGAAATCTCATTAGTTCAAAGTCCCACTCCACATTACTGTATATTAATTATTGCTTTGATTAACTTTGAATGAGCACAAACAGTCCTCACTGAACATATGTGCTTATCGCATGAAAAGCATATGTAGCGTGTACAAGTATTAAGATTTTTCAGCTTGCTTCCCTTTTTTAATATTTTGTGAGCTTAGAATTATAAGGTTCTATCTCCGTTTAGGGTAGTTCTGAGATATTGAGCATCAAAGTTTTTACATCCCACCTGGCAAAACTGTTATGTAGTATAATCTTCTATTATAGCTTTATCTATTAATCTTTTTTTTTACAAAAATAACACCACACAGGCATTAATAAACACCTAATGGATCAGATTATGTCAAAAACTCAATTTTGACAACCAAAAGTTGAGATAGAACCTTATAATTCTAAGCTCACGATTTGTGTCACAACATGCTCCGGACGGTTTTTAAAAAGCTGGCGTCACTGAAAGTGCGACAGTTGTTAGGAACAGACAGACCTTTTCCACCCATTAATGCTGAATGCCATGCTAAGTACCACCCCCGGCATGATCGGGTCATCGGTGTTAGAAGACAATCCTGTCAAATCGCACTAAATGATAATAATAATGTTATCGCACTCTCACGACTCCTGACATTAACACTGCCGGACCGGACCAGACCAACTGCTGTGAGAACTCTCCCTCATGCTGCCATTAGCGTTCATATCTTAACTGTAAATTTATGTAGGATCTCTTTTAAAGCCATGTGACGCTCCGTAGGCATGGGAACACACAGAGAGAATGAGAACAGACAGAAAGTCAGAATGGCAGTGGCGTGCCCTCTCCATCTCTTATCTGATCGTGTTCTATGCCAGTTGGCATTATCACAGTGGCAGAAGTGCCCTTGTCAGGTCAGGGAAAATACTAGCATTAAACAGCAGGTCCCCAACAGAAGAGAGCAATAGAAACTTCAGTTTCATAACTAATTTAAATGGAGCTACAGTGGAAAAAGTGACTTCTTTTAAACGCTCATTGCTACTGTACTTTTCTCTTTGTCAACTGCCTAATGAGCATGAGATAAAAGGGCTTTGTTAAAACACTAGCATATATAGCGAGAATACAGCTCCACCACATGTCTGCGAGGCTATTTTAATGCCCTGCTGAGCTTTAGCACAAGGCCGGTAGACTGCGCTAGAAATGTATGAAATTCTTTTGAAATGAGCATCTGAGCTCTAATGGCTCCTGCTTGTTTAAGAGAAGAGAGATAGGGCTAGCTCTGGTTCATGGCTCAGCACGCTGCTTCTGAAGTGACTCACTGCTGCTTTGACACACAATGGCTCAACCCCCTTCTGTCACTGCCAGGAAAGGACAGAGATTTTTTTGAAAATGTGACTTGAAAATCACACGCTTGAATGAGTTAAGTGTTTCAAAAAAATTGTTGGACCAGAGTGCGGCTCCTAGCATCTAGGCTCTTTAGGTTGTGGAGCTTTCTGAAGAAACTGCCAGTTAGCTAAAGTGTAAGTTTGCTGCTCTTTGCTTTGAGTTACTCGAATGCTACTTTGGATTATGTTTTCAAGGTTTGGTTTGCTTTTGTCTTCGTCGATGTTTTAAAATGCATTTGATTTTCTTTTTAGATACTTGGACATCTGTTCGATATCTGCTAACCTTCCTGCCTACCTCAATAGTAGTTTCTTGGCTAGCATTGGAAATACACAGTTTGCAAGTTTGCTCACTTCTACATCCAGATTCACTTGTACCGTAAAATAGGTACTCAAAATGATGTCATGGAATGACATACAAATAACATGTACAGTCCTTTGCTAGCGGCTAGCCTGAGCTACAGTATGTGGGCCAAAATAGCCATTGTAAGTCCATTACATGTTTCTATAAAACTTACTTTTGAATGGCAATTAACAGTGTTCTGTACTTCGAGAACTTCGGACTCGGTCTCGGACTGAGTCTCGAGACCATATTGTAAGTGGTCTACGGTTCTTGTCATGGACTCGAGTGTATTTTGACTTCGGAATTGACTCGTACTAGAACATATGAGGCCTGGGACTTATTCCCGAGTCCACTCGAGTCCCATTAAAAATATTTCATGATTATTACTGTATGTTAATATTTCTTTAAATTGTTGTTTGATTGAAACGTCCAATGATTGCTGACTTTCTTGTGCACAACTGTGCATGACTTTGAGACTATAACGTTCGCGGCGACGCAAATACGGCAGGACCCAGGTGAGATGTAGTGTAGAGCCTCTAGCTCAACTATGTATCGAAAATGTCTGCCTTATCATAATTCAGTTTGCATATAAGAGCCACACAGAATTTGTGTGTAGTAATGTTATGTGAAAGAGCACTTACTGATTGTAATATTTGTAAGTCATAATTATTACAAAATTACCTTTACACCAATGTGGCCTTTTTACCATTACAGTTTACATGATTCCATGGTATATTTGGTTTACTGTTTGAGTATGGTGCCAGTTTTTATTGTTACCACCAAATATTTTAAATATTCTTGAAGATATCTTTAAGTCTGGTTTGAGACCCAACCTTAGGTTATCCAACCTCTCTGGTCTTGTCTTGGACTCAAATGTCTTTTGTGGTCTCGGCCTCCACTCGGACTCGACTCTCTTTGGTCCCGAGTCTGAACTGGACTTGAATGTCTTTGGTCTCGAAGCTCGGACTCAAGCTCTCTTGGTGTAAAGTCTCAACGTTGGACTTTGTCTCTCTTTGGTCTAAGTCTAAACTTGGACTCGAACTGTCTTTGGTGCAGACTTCAGACTCAAACTGTCTTTGGTCTGAGTCTCAATTAGGACTCAACTCTCTTTGGTCTTGGTCTCAAATCTTAAAGCGGACTCTAATGTCTTTGGTTTCAGGTCTCGAACCCGGACTAACGTCTCTCTTTGGTATAAGTTGAATTTGGACTCAGACTCTCTTTGGTCTAGAATCTCGAACTTCGGACTCTGGAAACTGTATTTGGTCTAGAATCTGGAGCTCGGGACTCGAAAGCTGTCTTTGATTCTCGAGTTCTTGACTCGGACTCAACTCTCTTTGGTCTCAGTCAATCTTTTGAGCTTGGACTCGGAGTCTCTTGAGTCTCGAGTCTAAAGCTTGGACTCGGAACTGTCTTTGGTCTCTGTCTCGAACCACGGACTCGTATCTCTCTTTGGTGTCTCGAGTCTCGAATCGACTCGACTCTACTTTGTCAGTCTCGAGTCTCGAAGCTTCGGACTTGCAAGATTGTCTATTGGTCTAACGACTCGGACTTCAGACTCTCTTTGAGTCTCGGTCTCGAAGCTTGGACTTCGAAGTCTCTTTGGTCAACTGTCGAACTTTTGGACTCGACTCTCTTTTGAGTCTGCAACTCGCGGACTCGAAGCTGTCATTGTGGTTACTCTAGTACTCTTAAACTCGGACACAAATAAACTCTCTTAATGGTCTAAATGTCTCGAACTGGATGGATTCAGAAGTCGTATTAGTACTACAAAGTCTCAAAGCTTTTTGGACTGAACTGTGCTTTGGTACATATTGTCTAAAGAGTACCAAGCATCAATATCATTGCATGACTTAAAACCTTAAAGTTAAAGTTCATTCATTTGCTGTTAAAGATCTGAAGGTATTAAAACTAAAATTGTATATGAGTCTAAAATCTGCAACTGGACTCAACTCTACTTGAGTCTGAACTCTAGACTTTAAAGCTGTCTTATGAGTCTCAAAGTCTCGAAAATTCAGAACTTAGAAACTATCTTGGTCATTGGTATCGGCTAACAGAGCTTGAATGTCTTTGGTTATAAACTTAATAATGAAACTTATCTTGGTGCTAAATGTCTTAAATCTAAAGCTCCAACTAAATATATTGCATACTAGGCTCAACTTAACCAGACTGAACTATATGGTCTAATCAACTTTCAAGTTAGAACTATGACTCGTAACTATCTAAATTGAGCTCTAGAGTCATTATCTAAACTTTGGTCAAGCATGAAGTCTCTTTGCACAATCCACTTCAAGTCTCGACTCATCTTTGAAGTCTAAAACGGACTTCGATATTATTTGGCCTCAGTCTCGAAGCTTTGGACTCGAATGTCTTTGGTCTTGGTCTCGAGTTTCTACACCGAACTTGTCTCTCTTCGGTCTTGGCTCCGAGCAGAAACTCATCTCTCTTGCA
>JAQIUQ010001055.1:275000-285000 GCA_030378365.1 Hybognathus amarus | reverse complement strand
ATTTGAAATCACCACATATTAGTTCTGCCCTGTTTTGTTGCTGAAAAAGACGATGCCAAGAAAATTAGTTCCTACATAAACTCCCTGCTATTTAAACACTTGCTGTGTTGCTTTGTAATTATTTGGCCCCATTTTGTTTGTTTTTTTCAATTATTTACGCTGGATTCACAAATTTTAAGAAAACTGTGGCAGCTTTTTTTAAAAAAAAAACAACTGATTACCCACATTTATAGTTTACGCATCCACGTGTACAGTTGGACATAATCATACTGGTAAGGTGAGGTATTCCGTTTGTTTAATGGGATTTGAAGGTGAAAGTCTCCAGGATTTAAGCATTTTGAAGAGTCTTTTCTTATACCAATACACACAAACAGCCTACCGGAAGAGAGATCTTTGGTATACTTTCATACATGTATGCATTAAGTGCGTATATACACACTTTGTCCTTCAACATCTACTTCTAGTCCAGGTGCACACAAGAAAAGAAAAAAAAAAACATGAGATACTCTAAATATACATTTTGCATCTGATGCAATGGCAGTCGAATCTATATTGGGTCAAATTAGGCTAAAGAAAATTTCTTGACCATGATTCTGGCAAAATAACCATCTTATGTGAGTGTACAGGGTATGTGTGTTTTAATAGTCCAGACTGGGATTTTATGGATGTTTTCACCTCATTAGTGTTACCTTGCCATCAGTAGAGAAATACTGTCGCAATTGTTTGACAATGTTACTGCACATGGCTGGTTTTCAGAAATGTACATATAATTTAAATATTGATGGACTGACGCTAATAATGAGGAACTTAGATGAGAGCTAATGACGAGAAAGAACCTCGACTGCTAAATGTCACACTTCCATAGTCTTCTCACTCGATTCTTTAATAACCCACAGATACAGAATATTGCCATGTGAGAGGGCTTATATATAACTGGCTAAAATAGGGACAGGGGCTATACAGGTGCATTCCCTTTCTAGAACAGGCTGAAGACTTCATCTGTCCTGCAGTTCCACTGGGGTGTGTCTTTTGCTCTGGTTGGAATGACATTTTCCCAAGACCGTAGTACACATTAATGGCCAACAAAACACATGCCCATGGGCCTCCTGAATACTTAGGGGGCACTGAAACTATTACTGACTTTAGTTTTCTTTGTTTTTTGTTTTGTTTTGTTTTGCAGACACTTTGATCCAAAGTTTTGTTCTGTGTTTTGTTTTGTTTAGCTATTAGCAGACACTTCTACCTATTCAAAGTTTTGTTCAGTTTTGTTTTGTCTAGCTATTCAGTTAGCAGACACTTCGAATCCAATGTTTTGTTCTGTGTTTTGTTTTGTGTAGCTGTTTATTTAGCAGACACTTATATTCAAAGTTTTGTTCAGTTTTGTTTTGTTTTATCTAGCTATTCAGTTAGCAGACACTTCTATTCTAACGTTTTGTTCTGTGTTTTGTTTAGCTATTCATTTAGCAGACACTTATATTCAAAGTTTTGTTCGGTTTTGTTTTATTGTGTCTATTCAGTTTGCAGACACTTTGATCCAAAGTTTTGTTCTGTGTTTTGTTTTGTTTAGCTATTAGCAGACACTTATACCTAAGTTTTGTTCAGTTTTGTTTTGTCTAGCTATTCAGTTAGCAGACACTTCGATCCAATGTTTTGTTCTGTGTTTTGTTTAGCTATTTATTTAGCAGACACTTATATTCAAAGTTTTGTTCAGTTTTGTTTTGTCTAGCTATTCAGTTAGCAGACACTTTGATCCAACGTTTTGTTCTGTGTTTTGTTTAGCTATTCATTTAGCAGACACTTATATTCAAAGTTTTGTTCAGTTTTGATTTGTCTAGCTATTCAGTTAGCAGACACTTCGTATCCAACGTTTTGTTCTGTGTTTTGTTTTGTTTAGCTATTCATTTAGCAGACACTTATATTCAAAGTTTTGTTCAGTTTTGTTTTGTTTTGTCTAGATATTCAGTTAGCAGACACTTCAATCCAACGTTTTGTTCTGTGTTTTGTTTAGCTATTCATTTAGCAGACACTTCTGATCCAAAGTTTTGTTCTGTGTTTTGTTTTGTTTAGCTAGTAGCATACACTTTTACCTATTCAAAGTTTTGTTCGGTTTTGTTTTGTCTAGCTATTCAGTTAGCAGACACTTCAATCCAACATTTTGTTCTGTGTTTTGTTTTGTTTAGCTATTCATTTAGCAGACACTTATATTCAAAGTTTTGTTCGGTTTTGTTTTTTGTCTAACTATTCAGTTAGCAGACACTTTGATCCAAAGTTTTGTTCTGTGTTTTTTGTTTAGCTTTTAATTTAACAGACACTTATATTCAAAGTTTTGTTTGGTTTTGTTTTTTGTCTAGCAATTCAGTTAGCAGAGCACTGTCTGATCCAATGTTTTGTTGTTGTTGTTTTGCTTTGCTTTAAGAGAAAGGGAGTGAAAATAAATGAAGTAAGATGATGAGTTATTTTTTCCTAACAGGACTCAAATTAAATGGGACAACTAAAAAAAAAATCCCTATTCGAAATCAGATGCACCAAATTCCTTTATTCAGTTATTTTAAGAAAGTTCCAATTAGATCACAATGATTTGATTCGCTGCACTGACATAAAGGCCAATAATATCAATAGTAACACCATTCTCAATATGACTAGTAGCTGCAATAACAGCCTAGTAAGTGACAGTCCTCCTGGAGACATATCTCCAACACCGATCGGTAACATAACAGGGACAGCAGAGGAGATCCTTACATTACTGTTGATAAAAACAATGCCTTCTACTATCGAATCATTGGAGAGGAAGGAAGATAATGTCCATTGGTGCAAGAAGCTATCGACCCATCACTGCGGGAGATGTCAATATGAGAAATATTCTGAGTAAAAGAGCGACATCTGCATTTCTTAACATGGGAGATAGATATTGAGCCACAGTCAGTGGTCAATGTTGAAAGAGCTTGGCATTAATGATTTACTCCAAGGTTGTTTGTATGAGCAGGCAATGCTGTTTTCTTGTATGATTTGTATTATACATTTAAAACCAGAAAAAAATATCTGCACACTGAAATTGTCCAGAGGCCACAGATAAATTGCAAAAGTGCACAAAGTGCAAGGTGTGCAAAACATTATCGAGGATAACTGTGTATCAATGCCAGTGCCTAGTGTTTGGCACAACTCCTTTCCATTCTCTTCTGTATTACACATTTTAAATTATTGTATTATTATTTTATTATATGCATTATTATTATTATTATTATTATTATTTAATAAAATTGCTGTTCGAGTGGTGATGACACATGAAAGTGTCTATGCCAGGCAATTGTGGAATATCCGGGGTTGTCACAAGAAAATAGGCACACATTTGCAACACATTTGATGGGCACCGGAGACCGAAAATAAAAGCCCCTCCAATGATCACTCAGTATGCCTCTCATCTCTTCACTCAGGGGGTCTGTAACAGTAGGGAGGGCTCTTATACTTGAAAGGGTCTGTATTAAAATGCTCTTTTAGTGAATTACTTTCTGCTGTCTTAAGCCGATTGAGCAAAACAAATCTCTCAAAGTAAAATCTGGTGGCAGCAGGAAAGCGTGGCAACAATAGCAAGCTGAAAGACCGAGAGAGAGAGAGAGAGAGGCAGAGGAAAAGAAACCGGAAAGATATGGGTGGCTTAGAATGGCAAAATTGCATATTGAAAATGAAACTAAAGTTGAAAAATAATGCACTTAAAGTCAACAATGAAAGCCCACTTTGTGGCCTTTAAGTACAGACAAGCTTTTTTCAACGGTCGCATCTTTAATTTGATTCGAGCAAAGTTATTAGCCTAATGTCTGAGAGCTAATTTAGCATGTTTGTGTATTAAATGTTAATGGCTATTTTTTTGTTATCATAACAAGCTAAAAAGGTCAATTTCTTGAGGGACAGCAATATGGAGATTAAGAATGTTCACATTCGATTCTAATCTATAAGTCAAGGGCTGCATCTTTCTAATGTTTGTGTGTGAGTTAGCATGCACATATGTGCAATTGGCACTACATGAGCTATAAAGGCTTCCAGGCTCATAAAGATTTTAAGGGAGGAAGACTCTTTTAATGAGAGATACAATATGCCGGGAGTGAATGACCTCGACTGCATCCACATTACATGCTGGGTTTTTCTATGAAGCATTCTAAACTTCACTTTGTTGTTAAGTAGCTTTATTCTACAACAATCTTGGCTCAACAATCTAGCATTTTCTTATTTATTTATTTTTTGCACATAATCCTTGATGATAATCAACTCTCTTTATCTTTTTAGACTCTTTAAATCCCATGAAATTGCTTCACAAGCTAATTTTTCTTTCTTGTGTTGATTTCCTGGTTTGTGTGGAATATTTTAGTTATGTCTCAGCCATGGACTGTTGTTGAACCCTGAGTTTTTTACTGGAATTTGATGCAATCTTGACTGCTGATGAGATACATAGGTATGCAATTGCGTAAATATGATTCACAGACAAACTACAGTGGCCATTTTGGCACTGACCTTTGACGTACTGACAACAAAAATAATTATTTTTATGTAATTGAATTAACTTTAAAGAACAAAGTTTTGGTGTAAAATAAAATAATTGGTAACACTTCCTTTTACAGTACAGTACTTACAGGGTACTTGCAGTGTACTTACCTAGAAAGTACTGGCTAATATAAGGTAAGTACATGGAACACGGGTAGGTTTAGGGGTAGGTTCAGGGATAGAACTAGTTATTACCCAGTAATTGTAGTTTAAATAAGTACATAGTATTTACATGGTAACTGGACTAATTTAACTTTTTTTTCCATCGAGCTTGTTGAATCTACTAGCCTGGCATGCCAGACCTACATCAAGATGTTAGGTCTGGAAACTCTTCATTGACAGGGCTCTAATCCGAGGGCGGATAAACGGTTGTCTTTCAAATTCTCTCTGCACGCAATTGGATAGCGCTAAAGCCAATCAGAGCAACGAAGAATGTGACGTACTCAGCGGAGCAAGTTGATATTATTAAACTTTTACTGTATCCAGTCCAGCTGTCAACATTGAACATTGAAAATAAGGGATATTTCCCGGAATCCATCCCCAAAATAGGGGATTTTTTTTTTTACATGACCCACAAACTTTAAGAATATAACACTAATCATTAAAAGTCTAAAGAGTTTATAACTAGCCTACATATGTGTGAGAGAGAAAGAGACAGTATATGTGTGTGTATGAGAGAGCAAGAGACAGTGTGTCATTAAAAAAATATCATAGAGAATGTTTAAATACTAATATCAGCTTACGAGGGAAACGGAGGCGGAGTAGTGGTGCTTGCTTGAGATGATTCGGGAGAGGTCCGTGCGCCTATACCGATCAGAGCGCGCGCTGACACGGAGTAAAGCCTTTATCCTCGACGCCACAGCACAACTGCGGCAAAAATTACAAGTTGATCGCTTCGCCACAGCTTTTTTGTAACAGCGCACGCGGCGCCGGCCGCATCGGAGGATGAACGACTAAAACCGAGTATGTCCGAGCTTGCTCTTACCGTCTCAACTCTGTCTTCATTATGTTAAGCCCGCCCGCCGACTCTATACACGATGTGATTGGCCCTACCAGAGTTTGGTTTTTCCACTTCGAAAGTCAACGAGAGAGTTGCTAGACCATACTTTGCGGCAAAATTATTTTTGCTGCCGCTAGGATGCGTCTCTAGATTTCTAGGCTATGAATCTACTGCTTTCTCAGCTCCTGTGGTCTTATGGAAGTGTCCACTGGTGGCATATTCACCTACTGTTTCATGCTTTTTCAGATATGCTACTCATTTGATGTACTGCTTTTTGCATACTCTGTATTGGCTGGTTGCAGTGGGCGGGGCATTTTCATTATGGAGAGCATTTGATTGGACAAAAACCGCTATGGTGCAGGATAATACATTTTTAAATGCTAAAGTCTGTTTGCTAAAAGTGAATGTCACCATTTAGCCTTCACTGTACGATCTCAAAGCTAACACGCGTCGACAAAAACTCTCATTTTGATTTCCTTGATATAGTTTTTTTTTGTGAATTCCACGTTTATACACCGGAGTATGTCCTCTGAATGAACAGAATGTCTTCGACCATTTTCGAATACAATCACAATTACCCATGTTGTGTTTTTTCACACCAACTGTCTCATTTTCTTCTCCCTCTCTTCCCGCTGTGAATAATAGCTTCCAACCGCAAGAGATAAGATGTGATTTAGAGGAACGGCTGATGCCTTTGTTCTTCAAAACATTGTCAATGTTGTTTGGCTAAAGCTTAAAGCTGGACACATGTTTTAGACCTCTTCCTTTCCTGTCATCCGTTAAACCCCCCACACCTCCCGCCCACCTCCATCCGCCTTCAATCAAGGTTATTTTTCCTGTTCTTGAGTATCCTACTTCAATATCCTGATCCCTCTCCATTTTTCTTTGTCTCGCTCTGTCCATAATCAGCCTACACTGTCATGCATCCATCTCGGATTTGTCTCTTCCTCATAGAGTCTGTCTTTGTGTCTCTCTTCCGTCTTTGAGGTTGCAGCTGGTCAGCTAGGCAATGGAAAATGTGCCTGCGGCTATTACAAGCAGCTGGCGTCCAGAGAGATGGACAGAGAAGGAATGGGGGAGAGAGGGTGGCGTGGTGAGACTTCAGGGTGCACAGTTCTGCCTTCAGCACATGCTGAGGGTATCAAATTCAATTTCATCCGCCTCGCTACTTTTAAATTTATGATTTAAGACAAGGCAGAACATGTCTACGTTCATATAAACACCCTTAAGGTAATTGTATATTGCAAAAAAATAGGTCTTGTAGCTTTGTAAAATAGCCTTTTTTTAATGCTTCAATAACCATCTAAATATAGTAATTTTACTGAAATCTCTCCGGATGCATTTTGATACAACTGAATCGCAATCCTTTAGATTAAGCAATGAAAACTCAATGCTAACCACTTTAACTCTCTGTAAACAACAGTGATATTAGTGGTTATTACCATTCCAGGTAAAGTAAAGAGTAAGTACACAGAAAAATTTGACAAACAGTTACTAAGAAACAGCTAGTAAAACGTTGAATTGAAATTTTGGATCAGAAAAGTTGAAGTATATACACTCACCTGAAGGATTATTAGGAACACCTGTGCAATTTCAACTCTAAATGCAATTATCTAATCAACCAATTACATGGCAGTTGCTTCAATGTATTTAGGGGTGTGGTCCTGGTCTAGACAATCTCCTGACAATCCAAACTGAATGTCAGAATGGGAAAGAAAGGTGATTTGAGCAATTTTGAGCATGGCATAGTTGTTGGTACCAAACGGGCCGGTCTGAGTATTTCACAATCTGCTCAGTTACTGGGATTTTTCACGCACAACCATTTCTCTGGTTTACAAAGAATGGTGTGAATAGAGAAAAACATCTAGTATGCGGCAGTCCTGTGGGTGAAAATGCTGTTGATGCTAGAGGTCAGAGGAGAATGGGCTGACTGATTCAAGCTGATAGAAGAGCAATTTTGACTGAAATAACCACTCGTTACAACCGAGGTACAGTTGGTAGACAACCAAAATAAGGCTTTTACCGCTGTCGTTTTGTCGGGCAGTAAAATTTGTGGTGTATTTGCTGCCTTTTGCCGCTAAGAGGCGCTACAATCACAGACTTTGAGAAGTGTCCGTTTATTGCCGTAATCTGCCGCGGCTTCATTTAGAGCGATTGAAAGCTGGTAGCACTAGCAGATTATTGAAAGTGAAAAAAATAATTAATAATCACAATACTGAAATTAAATTGAATAAATAATGAACAATTTAAAACAGAACAAAAACAATAACTTAAATGCAGCAAAGCATTTGTAAAGCCACAACACACACCACCTTGAGGTGGATGGGCTACAACTAGTGATGTATGTCTGTATGACTGATGTATGTGATGTATTGGTTTGACCACTTTTACGTGGTCTCGGTCTTGTCACGGTCTTGAAGGTCTTTGGTCTTGGTCTTGTCTTGGTCTCGGACCTCTCGGTTCTTGTCTTGGTCTCGCTGTCTCAGACCGACATAGTGGTTGGGGGATTTAGCAATACAATACTACAATATCCACGACGATATCCGCAACACATTGAAGCGCGCGTCCGAGTGAAGACACGGTGCGTGAGCCACACAAGAAAACACTGATCGCAGCGGCAACGAGCACTTTGATCACTTGATTTAAAAAACATATCATGTACAGTTATTGATGTATTAATATTTAGTACAACACATATCATTAACATGATGGGTTTTAACTTCATTCAGGAGATTTTGGGTAACTGCACAACTGACAGATGACATGATATCACATATCAGTGTTATGGATCTGTGCTGTCATTCTGAAAACACTGTACTGTTCTGAACCCCAATCACATTCTTCAAGGTATACGTACATACTTACCTGTTTTCTGCAAAATGTGGATTCTGCAAAATTTATAGAAGTTGCAGAATCCATTCTGGAAACTTTTACAAATTTAAAAGTTGCAGAATGGATTCATTTGGAGACTTCGAAATGGGCAGAGATAGACAGGCAATGCAAAACAAAATCTTACAAGTTATTGCTTAGCTTCAACAACACTAGTCTGTTTTTTTGGTCTTCGGCCTTGGTCTCAACTTGGTCTCGGTCTTGGTCTCGACTTGGTTTGTCTTGGTCTTGGTCTCGATACCCTCTGGTCTTGGTAGTGTCTTGGTCTCGGTTTCGGCGGTCTTGACTACAAGTCTAGTTACAACAGCAGAAGACCCCACCGGTACCAATCAATCTCCTCTACAAATAGGAAAATGGGGCTACAATTAGCAAGAAAAACTGTAAATGAAAAAATTGCTCTCCAAAATTGGACAGTTGAAGACTGGAAAATGTTGCCTGGTCTGATGAGTCTCGATTTCTGTCTAGACATTCAGATGGTAGATTCAGAATTTGGCGTAAACAGAATAGAGAACATGGATCCATCATGTCTTGTTACCACTGTGCAGGCTGGTGGTGGTGTAATGGTGTGGGGGATGTTTTCTTGGCACACTTTAGGCCCCTTAGTTATATAGTTATTATGCCCCCATATACTAGCGTTATGTGCTAAACAGTTTTAGAGATAAAACTCTTTGCATTTGATTATCATGAAAACAAATCTCAGAGAATGGTTCGACAAGGTATCAATGTTTTATTAGACCAAAGATTCATTTTGTGCCGGAGTTCTCCTTTAACACCAGAAGATGAAGACTTTTCATTCCAATTGATAGAGTAGTTGAACTAGCTTTCAATCTGTTGTGTAATTGTCGCTACATGCTACTTGTCACTTCGACTGAAAAGAAATGGCAAAATTAACAGTGGTTTTGTTGTTGATTGGCATTTTGACAATCGTGACAACTGCACCAAACACAGTAAGAGTTTGAGTTTAACCGTTTTATTTTTTTTTTTTCACAGTACACATTACAGTTCACAGAAGTTTGCATGTTGTTTCAGTCTGTGTTGCGTATATTTAGCAGCATAAAGCTCATGCCTTCATTAATCAATGCAAATAGCACAAACGTGAATCTATAATTTATGTGTATTTTATAATAATAATAAAAATACAAAAAATTTAAATTAAATCTTAGTTTTGCTATGGATGATTCCTTTTGCACATTGCTGCTGCATTAGAGAAAACATGCACTGTTTATTTTGGGAAGACAGGAACTGTCTGTTCTGTTAATTTATAGTTTCTCTTCAAGACCAATTTAAATGCAAGTTAGCTGTAACAGCTTCCTGTTGAGGGCTCTGTTCCTCATTAATATTCGGTTCAATCATGCAATTCGCCCCAACCAAACCGAGACAGTCATTAAATATGTTCTATAGTGTGAAACTCTTGCTTGATAACACCTGTTCATCTGCTTTCTCCCCTGTGTTTTATCAGAATAAAACCACTGTGGGTGTTTGTGTCTAAAATTGCAAGTCTACGTGTGACGCCCCCGTCGGACCTCAATGTTTGCGTGCATATATGCGTATGCATGCCTTCACTCTAACTTCCACTAT